>JASDQU010502063.1:20820-34603 GCA_032191745.1 Picea mariana | reverse complement strand
TATAAAAAAAAAAAAGATTATATGATGGCATATGGAAGAAAGGATAAATTAACATAAAACAGATCATCCATTGAACATAGATCCTCTCTGCAAAACAAATTGGAAAGCTACTTGAATAAAGACAATGAGTTATAGGCAATCACAACAAACCCTTTATTTCTCAAGAATCTATAAATCAAATACAACCATTGATCCTCAAAAGCTACAACTCATTCAAGTAAGATAGAAATGTAGATGAAAAACAAAGAGAACACAATCTGATACAACAAATCTAAGGAATCTTCAATGCCAGGAATATTTACATGATAAAATGCCCTCAAGCTTACAAATGAATATCATCAACTCAACCCTTCTCTAAGAGCCCCCTACTATATCAAACAGAAAATAACATCCAAAATCCTCAGGAGGTTGCAACCCATCTCTTTCATTGGATTCATGGCCTTGGATATAGGTGAAAATAGTCAAAGAGACAAAAATCCAACAAACTTCTAAATTTTAGGAAGCTATTGGAAGTCATTAATAAATTTGTTTCAAACTCACTGCATGAAGTTTTAATGGAACCAAATCCTAGGTACAGGTTTCCTTTAGCATCTAACTGATATTTGAGAAGTCATTTGAGCCCTCCTTGAGAGGTGGCAACCTCCAAACATGGTGAATATCCAATAATTGTCTGAGTTTGCAGAGTCAGTTTGCAGCGCACTCGTGTTTTAATTTTATCTTTCAAATTCCAAAATGGGTCAGACTAATTTTTGGTCATTAGGTCAATTCCATAATCATGATCCTTCAAAAACAATTTCAAAAGAACCCACATCACCATTTTGGATTTTTGATCAAATATTTAGAAGAAGATGCTATAGGAAATGAGTTTGCAGTGCCAGTTTGTAAGGCACTGGTGTTTTAATTTTATCTTTCAAATGCCAAAATGGGTCAGGATGATTTTTTTTCATTATGTCAATGCCATAATCATGCTCTTCCAAAAAAAATTCATAAGAACCCACATCACCATTTGGGATTTATGATAAAATATTTAGAAGAACATGCTAGAGGAAATGAGTTTGCATCGCCTATATCAGTTCACAGTGCCAGCCTGCAGTGCAATTGAGCTCCTTTTTATGAAGGATTGGCCACACTTTTCATGTCTAAGAGGGAGCCCATACAAATGGTTAAAACCCAGGTCTTAGACTGATTTTAAAATGGCCAAGGTTTAGGACACAAAATTTGTGGGTTTTAATGGTGAAAAGAGTTGGTCGTTCATAGATCATTTAACAGTTTGCAGCGCAGAAACAATATACAACACTGTTACATTTTCAATCGATCATTTTAGCAGTATGTAATCACCAAAGGATTACCTGGTGTGTCTGAACTTGGGATCGTGTCTCATGAACTTGAGTGGGACTTAAGTGGAAACATCCAATCATTTTGATCTACTACAACCAGTTTGCAGCGCCAGTTTTCAAAATCTAGTAGTGGGTTCCATTCAAATTGTTAGAGTTGTTCCTTGACACAATCCTAAAAATCATAACAAATTGAATGCACTTAAGATGATTAGATCTCCCCTTTGAGACAAGACATATGATGATGAACAATATCATGACACAAAGACTCTTACATGGACTAAGGTCAACATTTTTTGACTCGTGAACATTTCATGTGCTAACATTGGCTCCACAAGGGATGGCATGCTCCCTGTGATATGCCAAGAATATGTAGTTCCATTTCCTTATCCATTGGGCGTATGGATTCTTTCACCTCATTCCAAACATGTGCAACCATCCCCTAAAACACTTCAAAATATGAAACTTATTCAAACAAACTGAAAGAGATGCTGAAAATATCACACTACAACTTAATGTTGAAAACAAATGTACTAGCACACAATGCAATCTGTCCAAATTGTACAAACTGAAGAAAAAAAAATGCTCGGGAAGAAAGATTATTATCTACGCTACCCTAATCTAACCAGCTCTCCAATTTGCTCAAGAAAAATCAGATTTCAATAGGATCCATGAAAGTATATTTATGACTGATAAAATATTATCTCTACAACTAACTAATAAATAGTAGGAAAGATATATCAACAACCATAGAAAATTCTTTGGAAAAATATATTCTCCTTGATAAGTGGGTAGTATGATAAAATATGAAAATTTCAAAAAATTTGAAAAATAAGACTTGAACACAAGTCCTACTGGGTCTTCAAAACCAAGATCAAAAGCTTGTTGATCTAGAAGAGATGACTGCCACTGCATGAAATGTCTTTTGATGAGAAAAATATGACCTCCTTGTTTCTTAAATGACAACTCTTGGGCATAATCAATTTCATGACAATCGGGAGCAACAAAATTTCTTTGATCATGCAATAAAAATTCTTGACCAAAGTGTCCAAAGTCATATGTATGCTTACATCCTTCCTCCTGCTTCTGTGCATGCAGATCTTTATTATAAACCTAATCTCAAAGTATATTACAAGATTGAAAGTTCTCCTCAATTTCTTCAACATCCACAAACAACTGTGCTAATGATGAAGGTCTCCTTTCTATCAGAAAAGGGACAAGATCAGGGTGTTGAGCTTCTAAATAGTACATCATGGTAACAATTTTAGTAGGCCGGATCCCCAAAGGAATACTGCAAATAAAACTATAAAACCTCTTGTTGAATGTAGCTAGAACTTCATCCTTTTCTCTCCTTAAAGCATAAAACTCAGTTAAGTACTTATCAAAGGATTTGTTTCCACCCCAGTATCTTGAAAATGCACCATATAACTCATCCCACAAACCAATGGAACCAACCTCTATAATGTTAAATCACAAAGCAACATCCTCAACCAAAGATTCGGAAAATAACCTCATTACAACATCCTCATGCATGATTTCCAAATTGTCAATGAAATTTTGAAACAATCTAAAATGCTTCTTAGCTATGATATGGTCTTACCCAATAAAAAGAGGTAGATATTCTAAAAACTTGGGAGGGTAAGGATGAAGAGTAGATGGCAGCTTTAAGGGTTTAAAATTCTTCTCTCGAATTCTAGACTAAACATTGGTGGGATGATCACTATGTACAATAGGTTGATTGCAAGATATAATAGAGTTTGCAAGAGGTAAATCGACTTTATAATCCACATGGCTATAGGGATGATCAAATTCCTAAGGTATTTGGATACATACATCATTCTCAGAAGGTTTGGACAAAGGAAAAAGATCAATATAAATGATGCAAGAAGAGGATAAATCTTCTTCTTTAAAGAGGGGATATACAACAGTGGGTTGATAGTCATCCAAATAGACAAAGCAAAGGATGATTCTTCTCATACGCGAAGGAAAATAGAAGAAAGAGATGATGAAAAAAAAAAATTACTAAAATAAACTTATGACTTGATACCTGGACTTCATGTGTCTTCCTTTCAGCTTTTCTGTCTAAGATCATTTTTTAGTGGAGTCTTGTGACTAATTTGAATCACTAGTATCTTCTTTAATGTGTGGAGTCACCACGGTGAAAAATTGTAGTCTGCTATGTCACCAATCCTTGCTCACCATCAATAACTGGTAGTAATCTGTGTTGTACGACCCAGGGAATATATCCAACTTTGTGGCCAGCAATGATGCCAAAAATGTTAGCACCAAGAGTTGTTCTTAGACCTCATTAAGAACAAGCCCAGTGCCCATCATAATTTTTGTAAATTTATATGGGGTTTAGGCTTGAGTGGATTAGTTAAAATGAGCAAGAAGTAGAGAGGGAAACAAACTGCAAATTAGTAGGCGACACCATTGGGCAATAGAGTCACACAAACACCCTGAAGTTAGAAGGCAATTGAAAATCATATCACAAAAATAGCTTATATGATGGCATGTGGAAGAAAGGATAAATTAACATAAATCAGATCATACATTGAACAGATATCCTCTATGCAAAACGAATTGCAAAACAACTTGAATACAGACAATGAGTTATAGGATATCACAACAAACCCTTTGCTACTCAAGAATATATAAATCAAATACATCCATTGATACTCAAAATCTACAATTCATTCAAGTAAGATATAAATGAAGATGAAAAACAAAGAGAACACAATCTGATACAACAAATCTAAGGAATATTCAGTGTCAGGAATATTTACGTGATAAAATTCCCTCAGGCTTACAAATGAACAGACATAGGGAAACTCTCTCTGCAACTCTCTCAAGCTCTCTATATCATCAACTCAACCCTTCTCCAAGAGATCCCTACTTCATTGAATATAAAATAGCATCCAAAATCCTTAGGAGGTCGCAATCCATCTATTTCATTGGATTATTGTCCTTGGAGATAGGTGGTGACAGTCAAAGAGACAAAAATCCAACAAACTGCTAAATTTTAGGAAGTTGTTGGAAGTCATTAATAAATCAGTTTCCAACTCAATACATAATGTTTTAATGGAGATAAATATTTTTCTTTAGCATCTAACTGATATTTGAGAAGTCATTCAAACCCACCTTGAGAGGTGGAAACCTCCAAACATGGAGAATATCCAACAACTGTCTGTGTTTGCAGCCCCAGTTTACAGCGCACTGGTATTTTAATTTTATCTTTCAAATGCCAAAATGGGTCAAGATGATTTTTGGTCATCAGGTCAATACCATAATCATGATCCTCCATAAAATATTTCAGAAGAACCCACATCACCATTTGGGATTTATGATAAAATATTTATAAGAAGCTGCTACAGAAAATGAGTTTGCAGCGCCAATTTGTATTGCATTGGTGTTTTAATTTTATCATTCAAATTCCAAATTGGGTCAGGCTGATTTTTGGTCATCAGGTCAATGCCATAAACATGCTCTTCCATAAAAATTTCAAACGAACCCACATTACCATTTGGGATTTATGATAAAATATTTAGAAGAAGTTGCTACAGGAAATGAGTTTGTAGTGCATGTATCAGTTCACAACGCGAACCTGCAGTGAAATTGAGCTTGTTTTTATGAAGGATTGGTGATAATTTTCATGTCTGAGAGGATCCCATACAAATGGTTAAAACATGGTTCATAGGCTTATTTGAAAATGGCCAAGGTTTAGAACACCAAAGATGTGGGTTTTAATGGTGCAAAGAGTTGGCAACATATAGATCATTTAATAGTTTGCAGTGCAAGAACAATACACAATAGTTTTACATTTTCAATAAACCATTTGAGCAACATGCAATCACCAAAGGAGTACTTGGTTTTTCTGAACTTGGGCCGGTGTCTCATGAACTCAAGTGGGCATTAGGTGGAAACATCCAATCCTTTTCATCTATTACAACTAGTTCACAACTCCAGTTTTCAAACTCTAGTAGCATGCTCCATTCAAACTATTAGAGTTGTTTCCTTGACACATTCCTAAAAATCATAGTGAATTGAATTTGCCGAAGATGATGAGATATCCCCTTTGAGACAAGACATATGATGATGAACAATATCATGACACAAAGACTCTTACATGGACTAAGGTTGGAATTTTTTGACTCCTAAATGTTTCATGTGCTAACACATGGATCAATTGAATATTCATCATGAGGACATACTAATGAATATGTTCATGTATTTTCTTGAGGGAGATTCCCAACAATGTTACAAATCTCTACCTTCTTCTAGCATTTATTCATTGAAAGAGTTTCATGTAGCTTTTCATAAACACTATAAAACTATTTTCTCACCTGAGTCTCTTTTTGAAGATTGTTGCAAACATAGTAAATTCAAGATCTATGCCAACTATGATGAAAGGATGTTATTTTTGATAAAGAAAATAATTCTTGTGAAGACTATTCTATTTGTAATGAATATTTTGTTACAAAAGAAATTATTCCTTGGGATTTTGGAGAGATTTCTTATTTTCTTTATAGTGAATGCCTATTCAAAGATGAATCAATTCAAGGAAGTTGTACCTTCCCTTTTGATGTTAATGGAATATTTTCACAATAAACTAGGGATGAAGCATATACATGGGATCTTGAATTATTACCTACACAAAAATTTCTTCTACACCTTGTTTACGATGAATATGAAGACATGCTTATTCCAACTACAAAGGAGGGAGATCGGTTTTATTTTCTACAAGATTTTGTTATAGATTCTTATAAATAATATATTTTTCAAGGGAAGGATTAGAGGAAGTTTCCTTTATTAGCATATGTAGATATTTTTGAAAGAAAACTATATATGACAATTATAAAATAGACTCGCCAGAATACACTGAGGTTGATGCATTGATGCCAAATCTTATAGCTACAATTTATGTGATGTCATTGTCTTTTCCTTCATTATAATTGTAGGACAAGGAAATTACCATTGTAAACGAAGCAGCAAAAACTACACGAAAGCAACCTACTCAACTTGATCAAGAGGAAAAGGTATTCATTGTTCATCAAGAGTATACTTCTTTCCATTTTTTATGATCCTATAGCTATTTATTTGAAGGCTTATTTTAGTACAAAGTCTATACTATATTTCTACTGTCAACATGGAGTTAAATTATATGATGATTCAAGGTTTTCTCTGTCATTTATCAAAATCATTATGGATTAGGTTCAGTTAATTCAAAAAATTTAGTCAATTAGTCAATTGCTTGATTAGTTGCATTGGAAACATCATATCACTTAATCAAGAAGTAGATTGATTAGTGTGGGAAGGTGTATATAAATAAGCTCACATTCTGAGCATTTGATTTTTAGATTCATTTGATTTGTAGTAAAGTAGAAGAATAATGATTCCATAGCCTAGTGGAGAAAGGAACTGGTACAAAGTAGTTTTATTTAAGTTTGCAGAATAGTTTTGGTTTGCAGTTTGTGATGAGTAAGAACGGATTCAGAGAAGAACAAGTTTTATGGATTAGAATCGATGAAGGCACAGGGTATGCAAGTTATTTGATGTCTCACAAGGAGCATACCGTCCCTAGTTGGAGCCAATGTTAGCACTAAAATATACCCCGTCAATTTTTGTTTGGACCTTTCGTCAATTTTGCATTATTTTTTCCAAAGCGTGAAATTTTTGTGTCTTGGTCAGTTTCCCATCACTAGAAAACATTCAATATGGTGAGCCTCACAATTTATTCTTAATCATTTGCATTCTCATTTTATGCCAAGACAAGATCTGTCCTAAATCTGAGTCTTCATTTTTACAAAATCTTCTCCCTCAAGGTAATTCATTTATGGTCTTTATGTCAATTTTTAGTTTAAATGATGTCTTATGAAAAATTCCAAATACTTTGACATTGAAGTCCACTTTATTAATGTATTTTTCTTTTGGTTCTATTGTCAAGATTTTTATTTGAAATATTGATGCTTTTTCATGATTCATCCCCAAATTTGATCATAAAGCAACTTATGCTCAAATATTTCATTTTAAAGGGTAACTTAGTCTTTATGAAATAAAAAATATTCATTCCCATTGTATCTTGATAACCAAAAGTCACTTTAAAAGTTTTCACACAAGCTAATCCATAAGCTCAGCCATAAGCCCGTCCAAGAATTGACTCAATCCATGCATCCATATCAAACATGAAACCATGTGCCAAGCATCTCTCTAAGAAAGAGACTTCAAATGGTAAGTACCAAATGATATCAATGGATTTCATTAGCAGAACAGAGAAATTTTGGAAAAGGTTGTGTCTCTACCAGGTGGTTTAAATTTTTGAAGACTTGTGGTAGTACTACTGGAACCGAATGTAGAAGAGTTTTAAAGCTACAACAAATTGGCGATACCGGAAACTATTTCAGAAATTTAAAAGCGCTACCCAAAATTATGGAAATGACAGTTTCTCATTATTTTGTAAATTTCAAATTTCTAGTGTGTCTAGAAAGTTGTTAACCCTATTGACAACCCTGAGTTGTATGTTTTTCTAATTTCCAAGGTCTGTTATATTCCATGAATTTGATCGATATCTAAGATAGGAGATGGTCAAAGGAAAAACTTAAAAATTGGATCTGGAACCGAAAATCATATTTCATGTTCCAAATTATGAAATCTGATGGTGATATTGATAGATAATATTTGTGTTTCCAAGATAGGATTTGATCCATTAATCCAAAGTGTTTGAATATTGAGTTCATTTTCCTTCAATACATGGGTTGTAGTAGATGAGTCTAAAAGTTTTCCTTGATTTTTATATTCCATTCTCAGTGAACATAATCCACCAACCAAAACACAAACTATTATCTTTGAGGTTCCTAGGCGTCACTCTATTGCATTGAAGAGAAAAATGAAGAAGCTAACACTACCATTATAGAATCATTTTGTTTCTTAGTTGTAGGTAATTCTATAATGAAATCCATGTTAATCAATTCCCATTTACACTCACGAATGGGTGTAGGGTGGAGTAGTCACGTTGGGTGACGACGCTCACACTTAACTTGCTAGCACTCAAGACATTTAGCCATGTATTATGCTACTTTTGTTTCCATCCCATGTGATCCAAAAAATCCTTATATGTTAATTATTTTAAATAGACATAAACATCTACTTGATCTTTGAAATAATAATGATCACTTGACTAATTGCAGCTTTACATGTGAAAAACTTATCTAACCATACACACTTTAATGATAAATAAATTGAAAATAATTGAGTATTAAATGAACAACCATGATGTAATCACATACACAAGTTTGATAATGGATTTCACTCAATTTGGGCTACGTCTTCGAGTCATCCTCCAATAGAGACCTCTTTATTAATGCTCAAATTCTTGTGTTTTGCAATGACCTTTTTACATATTTATCAAATGCATAAACATAATGCAAAATTGGATTCCTTCTGAAAAATTGTGAAAAATGAGTATAAAGTTTTAAAAATCTATGAAGGGACCCCTTAACATGCTTTATGATGTAGCCTCAAAGCCTATGTACCCTAGGGCATGCACTTCGATACATGACTCTCTCCATTAATGAATGATTGTACAATCCTTTGTCCACACACCAGTAAATAGAGTGCAGTCCCTTAACTATCCTCTTGAATCCACATTTGGCATTAAATATAATTTGACGGGTTTTCATAACCAACCCATACTTGTAGAGGAATTGGTTAATTCATTGGTTTATATATGGAAAGTTGGGGGTTCAAGCCCCACCGAAGGCCATATATTTCGTCATTTTTTTATATGGTTATTGAACCATATATTACATATATAGCATGTGGTTTAAACCTCCCACGTGAGTATAGGACCGGTGGTTATATGGAATATTACAACAACCATGGGCTATGGGTCGAGGGTTTAGGCCTTCAACCCTTTTTTTCTCCCAATTTTTTTTTATGAAAACTCAATTATAATCAAACCCATAGTCTTAATAAGACTCATCGTGTGGCATATTGGTAAGACACTTAAGTAAGGTTAGGGAGGTCATGGGTTCGACCCTTTTCGAATCCCGTAAAAAAAATTGATATACATAAACCATAATAGCCAATGGGAGGCTACCACATGGCATCCTCTCATTGGCTTATCTCTTCCATGTATCACCCTGTGATTAGTCCACCTAGATTATACAAATCTACCACATGTCAACATGTGACTTGTCCATGTAACTTGCCATGTTAGTGTATGTTTAATCCACATGGCACCTTGCGGGTGTGAGCATGTCATCACCATATGATTTTACAATAGTTCCATGTTTCACCCTTCTAGTGGTGACACGCGTCACCTTTTTCCCTTTGACTTTGACTTTTGACCGCTCATAACATTTGCATACGAGATCTGTTTGACTTGGTGTTTTCATCATTGGAAAGTTGAAAACAATTTCTACGCATTGATATGACTTTCGAGAGAATTTGGGACTATTGAAGTTTGAGCATTTTTGAACAATTCTATACCCCTGTGAGTGTTCTGAATCCTCCTAGACCTCTGTGATCATTCTCGTATCCTCCTGGATCACCAAGACAAAAATATTCCTTCTTTAAAGTTGTTATAGCTTTCTGATAACTTGGATGACCTGAATAGGGTGTCTTATGTACTTCATGTAATATCAAAATTTTTAATTCAATGTTCTTTGGAGTACAAATTTTGTTCTTTCCTCCATTGATCTATCCTTCTGACATTTTTTTGTGAACTTTCTTGTAATTTTCATCATTTTCCGCTGCTGATATAATTTTTTGTTTCAGATCAGATTATACCTTCCTTCTAAAAATTGCATTTATTTTTCTACTAAGTGTATATGCTATCTTGTTTCCATTCCCTTTGATATGTTCTATTTCAAAAGCATACTCACTTAGGAAATCCAACCATTTAGCTTGTCTTGCATTCAAACGTTTCTTCTTGAAAAAGTGTTTAAGACTAACATTATTTTTTTCAACAAAAAATTCTTTCCTAATAGGTAGTATCACCAAATTTTCAAAGCATTCACAGTAACAGTAAATTGCATATCATAAGGTGCATAATTTTCTTCATGAGGTTTTAGTTTCCGTGATTCATCGACAATTACATAATAATCCTACATTAACACTCCCCCTAGTCCTTCCTTTGAAGCATCAGTGCAAACCAAAAATTCCTTACGTGGATCTATTATCCTCAGAATAGGTGTTGTTGTTAACATTTTTTTTTAGATCTTCAAAGGTTTCTTGACATTTCTCGATCCATCTAAATTTGATTCCATTTTTCTGCAAAGAGGTTATTGGATAAGAAAGTTTTGAAAACCCCTCTATGAATCTATGATGATACCCTATAATACCCATGAAAGATGGAACATCTGACACATCCTTTGGAACTGGCCATTCTAGGATTGCGTTGACCTTTTTTGGGTAAACTGAAATCCTTTCTCTTGAAATTACATGCCCTAAATAGTGTACTTTATCCTGATAAAATTCACACTTACTGAAGTTGACATACAATTGATTTTATCTAAGTGTTTGTAGAACCAATCTTAAGTGTTCTTCGCATTCTTATTTATTCTTTGAGTATATCAACATGTCATCTATGAAAACAATTAAAACATTACCTAAATAATTTATCAATACACTGTTCATTAGGCACATAAATGTAGCAGGTGTGTTTGTTAATCTAAAAGGTACAACTACAAACTCATAATGCCCATATCTAGCTCTGAAAGAAGTCTTATGAATTTCCTCTTCTTTAATCCTGACCTGATGGTATCTTGACCATAAGTCTATTTTCAAAAACATTTTAGCTTCCTCAACTTGGTCAAAAACATCATCAATGCAGGGTAAAGGATACTTATTTTTAATCGTCATTTTATTAAGTTGTATGTAATCAATGCACAACCTAAAATTTTATCATTCTTTATAATAAACAAAACTGGTCCCCACAGAGACACACTAGGTATGATGTATTGTTTATCCATCAGCTGAGGCTGCATTTTAAGTTCATTCAACTCTAGAGTACTCATCCAATAAGGGGATTTAGACACTAGTGTAGGTATAGGTACTAAATCTATGAAAAATTCTATGTCTTGTTTAGGAGGTAATCCTGGAATATCTTCCAAAAATACATCCTAAAATTCCCTTAGTATAGGATGTTTGGTCAACATATTTTAGACCCTTTCATCCTTTGTTTCATATATGTGTACAAAATATATCTCACATCATTTTGTCACACTCCTCTTCAACTATAGGGAAGACATTTTTCTTACTGACGTATTCATTTAATTGTTCTACCTTTACCAGATTCATCTAAACAATTAAAATTTGTGTCGCGACAGTTCAGACCAACTGCGTTTTTTTCTAGCTAGTCCATGCCTATGAGTAAATCATAGGATCACAAGGGAAATATGTTTAATTCCAACTTAGTCTCCATTCCATCCATAAATACTATACATTTCTTGACCCACTCAACAACCTTTTGTTTCGTTCCTGTAGCTAGTTGAACTAGCCAAAATTTCTTATGTTTAATTTTATCCAATTTCTAGCCTTCCACTAAGGTCTAGGCGAAATACAACTTAAGCTTGGACCATGATATATTAAAATAGATATAGGTTTCTAGTTAATCATACATTCTATATTCACCATGGAATATTGATGATCATCTTGTTGATTTTCTAAAGCAACATTGATCTTCTGAGTACATCTCACCATGTCGTTTAGTGTTGTTTCTTCTTGGATGGTGTGCATTGTCATATTTTTTTTCTTTTTTAAAGGACATTATCTATATAGATGATGTTCTTTGCAACCCCAACTTTGTAATTGTGTCCAAGCTGTTTTGTTTACCAAATCTATAGGTTTACTACTATTCCGAGTCGATACACTTTGTTGTCCATTGAATATATTTCTCCTAACCGATGCACTATGTGATGGGTTACGTGGATGCTTAAACTGCTTCTTCCTGTGATCAAATTTATCTTTGTTTCTATTCTACCATGTTTTTGTATTTTTTGATCTTTATTTAAATTGAATGAAACATAATTGTGTGTGCCTTATTACTCCATCCATTTTCTTAGGATTAATAAACTCAATTTTATCATTGTATGCTTGAGGTAAAAAACTCATAAACCGTTGAACCTTCTTATTTTCCTATCTAAGGTAAAGTACATATCTCATAAAATTTACAAACTTAGTAACAAATTGCTCAATAGTCATATGTCCTAGTTTGAGATCATGAAAATCCTTGTCATTTTCGTCATAGTATTTTTTTGTTAAATATTTTTATTTAAAATAAATTTTGAATACTTTGCAATTCAGTTTTGTTCTCCTAATCTTGTTCATTGTTTTAGTCTCCTACCACCAAATGGTATATGTACCATTCAGTTGCCATGTTTAGAAGCTAAGCCTCTACTCCCTCTTTAGGCTCACTATAAAAACTAGGTGGTCTGATCTTTTCGAAATCACCAAATAATTCATTATCATGGCATTTTCTTTTTTTCGTTTTGATTTCAGTCTTCTGTAAGGTACTATTTTCAGATCTATCCTCACTGCTTCATTGAGTTAACATTTATATATTGTCACTAAACACTGGGTGATCTTTACATTTATGTGATTCATCATTGGGAAATTCTATTTTAGCATTGTTGGAAGTTTTTCCTACATTCTTGTTCTATTTCATTTCATTCATGTTCTTAAGTAAGATTTCTTTTAATTCTTCTCGTTCTTTACTAGACTTAGTAATTTTTTGTTATTTGTTATGATTCTCTGCATGCTAAGTATGGTTTCCAATAGTCTTAAAGAGTTCTCTTGACATTATTCACTATTTAGTTCCACATACATCTGTGGCCCACTTGGTGTTGAGTTAACAGGTTCTTCAACTATGACGCTTGTTTTTTTTGTCTGATATGTGCAAAACACAATTGATGTCAATATCTTATCTTTAACAAGTTTTTACATTTGCATATGTTAGTATATTTATAAGCAGAATAATTTTATTCATTTTGAACCCATAAGCCATAGTGTTTGAACCATGTTCTGATACCATTGGTAATGCTACCTAACACATTTTACTAATATCATTAGTCTAATTCTTCTATTGATATAAATAAATAATTGTCCATATATTTTATTAGTCTAATTCTTCTATTGACATAAATAAATAATTGTCATGATAATACATGACAAGAAAATTCAAAAGTGTTTCTCTTCATGAACCAAGTTCGTATTCATATTCGTTGAATGCTTCATCGATCGAAAGTATAGGTAAGTACTTCACCCATATTCAAATGTTATTACCAATATTATGATACTATAGCAAATTCGACACATGTCTCTCGTGCTACTGCTAACCTTGTAAATATTATTGTAGGGACATGTCGAAGGTTGGAAAGGATTCATTATCTCTTCATCTGCACTTGGTATTTTCTCTTCCTCCCATCATACTCAACTTTTGTTACATTACC
>JASDQU010502063.1:9249-19984 GCA_032191745.1 Picea mariana | reverse complement strand
TTCTTGTAGGTTTTTCCTTCCTCTATTCTTATTTTTCTCTTTCTTTGGACAGAATGAAAAATCCTTCTTTCAGTGCACAAAAAAATATTTCTTTGTTTGGACTTCCGAACTTGTCTTTACACAAACATAAAAGTTTGTCCTTCAACGGTTTCAAGAGTTGGATTTCAACAAACTTCAGAACTTGTCTTTCTACGAAGTGAAAAATTTGTCCTTCCGCGGTTTTAATATTTGGCTTTCTAGGAACTTCATTTTTTTTTTTTTATGAACCAAAATATTTGTCTTTGAGTTTTCTTCGGAAACATTCAAAATGCACTTAGACATCTTACAAAAAGGTCTCTTCATATTGTTAGAATTACAAATGCGGAAAACACAATTCACATAAGACAATCAATAAACACGCAGAAGAGATTTCACGTGGTTCACCCAAACGTTGGGCTACGTCCACCAAGTAGAGGTAGCGGTTGTCTTATTATTTAGATCATGGAGATTACAACAGCTCACTCACTCCTCTCACACCTCTATGGGCATACATCAAATCATAGCAATGTACATTAGAAATTGATTATTGAATGCGCTCATAACTAAATTCTAACTTGGTCTTATTGGTTACAACCAATGCTGGATTATAGGATCTGAAATCCTTATCATGGGAATTTGTTGTCACCGTTTAACAATCTCCACCTTGACAACAATTAACCTGATACCTTGCTCCTTCTTTCGTTCATCACATTTTTCGCAAGCCAAGAGAAGCCAAGCACCATCGTAGCTTCTCTAAGTACAGTACTGGTTTTGTGAACATGTTTGCGCAATTCTCTTTTGTATGCACTTTTTCAAGATAAACCCCACCTTCATCGATGACCTGCCTTACAAAATGGTACTTAATAGGTATATATTTTGTTTTACTGTGGTAAGCTAGATTCTTAGCCAAGTGAATAGCACTTTGACTATCACAAAGTAACTTTACTTTGTCTTGCATCCTTTCAAACTCACCAAACAAACCTTTCAACCAAAATGCCCCCTTGCAAGCATGTGAAGCAACTACATATTCTGCTTCTGTAGTGGATAAAGCAACAATGTTTTGTAGGTTTGACATCCAACTAATAGCTCCACCTGCAAGAGTGAAGACATACCCTGAAGTCGACCTTCTCTTGTCCAAATCACCCGCAAAATCAAAATCAACATATCCACAGACTAACTCATGACCACTGTTATAGGTGATACAATAATCACTTGTACCCCTTAGATACCGAAGCACCCATTTCACTGTTGCCCAGTGCTCTTTACCTGGATTTTCCATATACCTACTGACAACCCCAACTGCATGTGAAATTTCTGGCCTTGTACTAACCATCGCATACATTAGACTTACTACTGCATTAGCATATGGTATTCGAGACATATATTCCTTTTCTTCTTTTGTACTAGGACATAAACTTGAAGAAAGCTTAAAATGGAAATTCAAAGGGACTGAAATTGGTTTCACATTGTTCATACCAAACCTCAAAAGTATCTTCTCAACATACTTATATTGTGACAACCAAAGCTTACCATTCCTCTTGTGTCTGAATATCTCCATGCCCAAAATCTGCCTTGCTACTCCTAGATCTTTCGTATCGAACGTCCTAGCCATATGAGCCTTTAACCTGTTGATCTCAGTTATGCTTTTGCTTTCTAAAAGCATATCATCAACATATAATACTAATACAATGAATATGTCATTATTCAATTTCTTAAAGTAGACAGAATGATCATACTCACTCGTATAATTTTGTCTCACCATGAAAGAGTCAAATTTCTTGTACCATTGTCTGGACGACTGCCTCAGACCATACAATGATTTCTTGATCCTGCAAACAAATTTCTTGCTATGATTCTGAACGAACCCTTCACGTTGTTCCATGTAAATTTCCTCATCCAAATCTCCATGTAAGAAAGCAGTCTTAATATCTAGTTGCTCCAACTCCAAATCAAGCAATGCAACTAGTGCTGACACAATTCGAATTGAAACAGTCTTTACAACTGGTCAAAAAATATCATGAAAGTCAATACCTTCTTTTTGAGAATATCCCTTAAAAACCAACCTTGCTTTGTACCTTTCCACCTTATCATGAACACCCTTCTTCAGCTTGTAGACCCACTTGCAACCTACAATTTTTCTATCTCTTGGAAGTTCTACCATGTCCCATGTATCATTCCTCTCTAATGCCTTCATTTCATCCTTCATTGCTTCTTTCCATTTATCACTGTTAGAACCCTTCATAGCTTCCTGATAGCATGAAGGTTCATCATCATTAGTACTTAAAGAAACTGATGAAACAAAATCATCATACCTTCTTGGAGGATTTCTGACCCGTGTAGACCTCCTTAGGGAAGTTTGTGGCTCATCCACAATCTTTTGACTGTCATCATCAACCATGTCTTCCTCTGCTATAGAATACCCTTCATGAACATCTTGTGAAACTTGTTCATGTTCACCTTCATTAGTTTCAAACTGAATTTGTTGATACTTTAGCGCTTCTTCTTGTTTCATTTGAACATCTACATTTGATTTGATGAGAGATGATTCATCAAATATTACATCTCTATTAATGGTGATCTTGTGGGCAGTAGGATCCCGCAACCTGTACCCCTTAATACCATCACCATATCCAACAAAGATGAGCCTTTTTTATTTTGGATCTAATTTAGAATGTTGATGTTTCAGAATTAGAGCATAGGCTTCACAACCAAAAACTTTAAGATTAGAATAATTACAAGGATGACCTGTCCATACCTCTTCTAGAATTTTGCACTCTATTGTCGTTGATGGTGATCGATTCACCAGATAACAAGCTATATTTACTGCTTTTACCCATAGTTCCTATTCCAAGTTGTGTTACTCAGCATACTCCTTGCTCTCTCTAGAAGAGCCATGTTCATGCGTTCAACAACTTCGTTTTGCTGAGGAGTATAAGAAGTGGTTTTATGCCTATCGATCCCAAATTCCTTGCAATAATTATCAAACTCCATTGACGTAAATTCACCACCATTATCAGTTCTTAAAAATTTAATGGATCTACCAATGTTGTTTTCCACTAAATCTCTAAACTGCTTGAAAACATTAAATACATCAGCCTTTATTTTCAACATATAGATCCACACCTTCCTAGAGAAATCATCAATAAAAGTTACAAAATATGATGATCCTCCATACGAAATAGTAGGGGATGGTCCCCAAACATTAGAATGAATATAATCAAGTATTCTTTTACTAGTGTGTATTTTGGTTTTAAATCTCTGCCTATTTTGTTTTCCATAAATACAGTGCTTGTGAAAATCTAACTTTAAAGACTTTAGACTAGGAAGTAAATTGCGATCAGATAATACTTTTAATCCGTGTTCCCTCATATGGCCCAACCGTTGATTCCATAATTGAATAGAATCACTTTCGTTCTCAGATACCGCTGTCGCATGATCTGACTCAGTTCTTCCTTCTAACAGAAACAGGTTAGCAACCTTCTTTGCTTTCATAACTAGTAGGATTCCTTTGTAGACCTTCATAACTCCACCTTGAAAAATACTGTTATGTCCTCCAGTGTCTAAGAATCCCAAAGAAATTAGGTTCTTCCTAAGCTTAGGTACATGTCTCACATCAGTTAGTATTTTAACAGTTCCATCAAACATCTTAATTCGAATGCTACCAATTCCCACAAATTTACACGAGATATCATTTCCCATGTAAACTATTCCATCATCTATAGACTGATAAGTAATTAACCAGTGTTTATGAAGACACGTGTGGTTTGAAGCACTAGAATCTAATAATCATTTCTGATCATGACGTGAACCAGTACTAATTGATAAAACTTCATCAGTCATACCTAAACCTGTTGCTGAACCTGTTTTGGTTTCATTTGCTTCCTTCATCTCTTTTAGAGAGTCTTCTTTGGAGGTTTGTTGTCGCTTCCAACAATCCTTCTTCAGGTGTCCATATTTGCCACAAAACCAACACTTAAGTTTGTTCTTCTTTCCCTTCGACTTTGACTGAGAGAAATCCCTCTGACCATGTCCTCTTTATTTAGTTCTTCCTCTAATCACCATTGCCTGAGATGTAGAGGTTTCTAAATTGGATTTCTTCCTTGTTTCCTTAGACAGTAAAGCTCCAACAATATCATCAAACTCAATACTTTCAATTGAACTGAAACTAATAGAGGTAACAAAGTGATCCCATGCTGTGGGCAAAGAAGATAATAATGTAATCACCTTATCTTGAGATTCGAACTTCACTCCCATGCTAGTCAACTGGACTAAAAGAGTATTAAACATATTTAAAGGATCATCTATTTTTGTACCTTCCTTCATACACAAAATGTACAATTGTCTTTTCAGGAATATCTTGTTCATCAAGGAATTCGTCATGTACATGCTTTCCATCTTCATCCACAAACCGATTGTTGTCTTCTCTGGGACAATATTAAACAGAGCATCGTCGACCAAAAACAGGTGTATGTCACTCAGTGCTCTCACATCCATCTCATCCCAGTCATCATCTGTTATGGTTGCAGGTTGCTTTTCTTTTCCCAAAAGTGCCTTCACCACTCCTTGTTGCATGAGAAGATTGTGCATCTTAACCTTCTAGATCTTGAAATTGTTCTTGCCATTGAACTTTTCAATTTCGAACTTAGCACTCTGTGTCTTTTCCACTAGAGGAAAAATTCCAAAAAATACCATTGCTTGTAATAACCAAGGCCCTTATATTGAGGAATGATCTTACTCAATGTTGAACAATAATTTTTAAAAAGGTTTAACCCAAAAAAACCCTTTAATAATGTATAGAACAAAGTTTAATAGAAATCTTTTATTTAAAGGATTCACTTTTTAAAAAAAAACAGCACTTGAATTTATGCATTTAATATAATATGAATATAATACAAAATCACCCTTTTAATTAACCTCATGGCCATGCATAATAAGACAACATCGTGACCATGGGTTAAATAGCCCTTTTCACCTCATAAATAAGATTCCCATGAGAATCATTCACCTCATGTTTTACATACCATGAAAAATAATTAAAGGAGATCGGTGCTCCTTGGACAATTGAAGGTGAGCGCGAGTTTGATGGTGGAGCGCTCCTTGAGTGTGGAGGGGGGAGCACTAGTACTCCTTGACTATGAATGGAGGAGCGTTGGTGCTCCCTTTATGCAACTAGTCTGGCGTCGATGGAAAACCATGCAAGTAACCACGACATCCACGCTACCATCTAGCAGGGTGCCTAGCACTGATGCCAAAATCAACGCTCCCTTCCAATCTTTCAACGATCGGAGAAGAATAAACAACCTCAAAATTTCAATGAGCTCTTTCCAGTTTGCAGCCTCCTCACAAAATTTGACTAATGTGTGGCCTCCTCAACCTCTGATACCACTTGTTAGAGTTGTAAATGAAGAAAACACAATTCACATAAGACAATCAATAAACACGCAGATAAGAAACACAGAGATTTCATGTGGTTCACCCAAACATTGGGCTATGCCCACTAAGCAGAGGTGTCGGTTGTCTTATTATTCAGATCATGGAGATTACAACAACTCACTCACTCCTCTCACACTCAACCTCTAAGGGCATACATCATATTATAGCAATGTACATTAGAAACTGATTATTGAATGCACTCATAACTAAATTCTAACTTGGTCTTATTGGTTACAACCAATGTTGGATTATAAGATCAGAAATCCTAATCTTGGGAATTTGTTGTCACCGTTTAACACATATAACTTGAAATTTTGTTCTTGAAAAACTCCTGAATTTGTTCTTCACCAAATGATTTGGCTATTTTAAAGGAATTCAAAAACCTATCCTTCAGTAGCCTTCAAAATTCACTTCAACCAACTGCAAAATGCACTTCGCCAAATTTCGATTTCTTAACTTTTGACAACTCAAACTTTTGTCTTCGGAAAATTATTTTTTTGTCTTCGGTGGACTTCTTCAACTCGATGTAATAGAACTTTTTTCCACTTATTTTCAAAATTTGAAACACACCTGTCTTTGGTGGCCAAAATTAACTTGGGTTCTTTGGTCGTTTAAATTTTTCGTCATCGATGAACTCGGATTTTCCCACTTCATGGGATTTGGCTGAAATCTGAATTTCTTCTTCAATAAACTTAGAAATTCTTAGAATTTTTCATTGAAATCCAAGATAAATCTAGACCGTTGATCTTAAGATCTAAGTGATCTAAACTATCCATTTCACTAAGCTTCACCACTGCCATGAAAACACAAAATTCAACCTCCAAGGACAATTTTTAACTCTACAATTTGCAGATCAATGTCATTAATCATCTCTTCAACCATTATGAGTGCAAATCCAACTCAAATTTTCTTAGAAATTTGGGGATTTTACTCTCATTTTACAAATTTCCCCCAAATTCCACACATATCAACCTATGCAACAACAAATTTCTCAAATTGGCATTGGTCTTTGGCCCATATGGGTTCGATGTTGAACCAAAATCTTTGATATTGATAACTTACCCACCTCCAAGTTGAGTACCAATACTACTAAAAACAACCAAGTATAACTCTAATACCAAATTTTAAATGTAGAAAAATACCCAACATCGTATACCAACTTATGCAATTGTCTAAAACAATTAAAAACATGAATGTAATTGATTCAGATATGCACAACAACAACTAAACACATGCAACATCATTTAATCACATAAACACGTATTCATATGTATCATTTTCATTTATCCACAACATGAAACAATAAATGAGATAAAATGTAAAGTGTAATGCACAACAATTAAACTCGACATTTTACAGAAGCAAACATAATGAATATGAACAATTATTTTATTAATAAACGGGAAACATGTTGCATAGGATGAACGTTCCACCCAATTGTAGACTTGTTGCTCGATTTATGAATAACATGTCACCCTTGCATTGGGGCTATGAATCCACAAGAGATGGTTGTTCCTAAGGGTATCTATTGTCCCCTATCATCAAGCTAATTCCTACAACCAGTGCAATCCACTAGCTTTATTTCCCCTCAACCTAAACAACCCAAGGATCCCCTCCTTTTCCATGCAGTCTCTCGGGCTATCCCACTTCCCTCTAGGGCTCCAATACAAGTTGGATAAAAAACCTCTCTATTGGGAACTCTAGGAACCTACAGTTGCAACAACAATTTACTTTCTCCCTTGATAATTTCTTTAATGAAATATTAGTCACACGCCTATAGCCTATCTCTCCATAAAATTAAAATTATAACTCCAATCAAGCTATTATACATGCCCACTATGGTTTCCTTGGATATTCAACTTCAGAACTCCCTTGCCATAAAAAAATATGTATTTAAAAACTGTTCCCATTTTCCATATGAATTTCCTTTTCTCCCATGCATGTTGACTCTCCCAATTCCAAAGGATAATTGTACTAAAGCCCATGCTCTCAATAACTCTAAGAGGTGAATTCACACATCAACCCTCTTACATATATTCAATGATTCAAGCTTGGAAAGACTCAAAAGAAAATTAGAAGGCTCGTGTAATGTTACCTAACACATTTTTTTAAGTAATATTTATTGTAATTACTAATATCATTAGTCTAATTATTCTATTGATATAAATAAATAATTTTCATGATAATACATGACAAAAAAAATTGAAAGTGTTTCTCTTCATGAACCGAGTTCTTATTCAAATTCACTAAATGCTTCATCGGAGTCTAGGTAAGTACTTTTGCCATATTCAAATGTTATTACGAAGCTTATGATAATATAGCACATTCAACACATGTCTCGTGCTATTGCTAACCTTGTAAATATTATTGCAGGGACGCGTCAAAGGTTATAAAGGATTCATTATTTCTTCATCTACACTTGGTATTTGGTCTTCCTCCCATCATACTCAACTTTTGTTACATTACCATTAGTTATATTTTGTTTACTTGTAAACATATACTAAATAAGTCCATCATTATTATATCTAGGGTATGAGTATTTACCCTAATCATTTTTTCCTAAGAAAAGAATTAAAGATATACATTTAAAAGAGCTTTAATACTATTTATAAATACATGTATTAGAAGCATAGATTAGAGATTGTTTTCCATGATTATGGAATTCAATACTTTATGGCTCAATCTAAATCTAATCCTAATAGTATTGAGTCTAGCTTGAATGAACTAGAGTACTCACGATATCCTTGCCATGAATATGTGTGCTCCAATTTTTTTCTTAGATGTCTTCATTAACTTGCAGATCAATGCCATTAATCATCTTTTCAACCACTATGAGTGAAAATGCAACTAGAATTTGCTTATAAATTTGGGGATTTCACCCTTATTTTATAATTTTTCCCTAAATTCGACATAGATCAACTATGCAACAACAAATTTACCAAATTAGAATTGATATTTATCCCATATGGGTTTGGTGTTGAACCAAAATCTTTACCCAACCTCCAAGATGAGTCCCAATACTACTAAAAACAACCAAATATAACTCTAATATCAAATTTTAAATGCAGAAAAATACCCAACATGGTATACCATCTCATGCAACTATCCATAACAATTAAAAGCATGAATATAATTGATTGAAACATGCACAACAAAAACTAAACAAATGAATTATTTAATCACATAAACATGTATTCATATGTATCATTTACCCACAACAAGAAACAATAAATGAGATAAAATGTAAAGTGTAATGCACAAAAATTAAACTCGACATTTTACATAACCAAACATAATGAATATGAACAGTTATCTTATTAATAAATAGGAAACCTATTGAAGAGGATGAAACATCCCACCCAATTGTAGACTTTTTTCTCAAGTTCTCAACAACATATCACCACTAAATTGGGGCTATGAATCCACAATAGATGGTGTTTCTTGAGGCTAACTATTGTTCCCTATCATCAAGATAATTTGTACAACCACTCCAATACACTAGTTCTCTTTCCCTTCAACCTAAACAACCCAAGGAATGGGAACCCCTTCTTTTCTATGCAGTCTCTCAAGATATCCCACTTCCCTCTAGAGATCTAGTACAAGTTGGATAAAATATCTTTCTGTTAGGGACTCTAAGAACTTCTAGTTGCAACAATAATTTACTTTCTCCCTTGACAATTTCTTGAACAAAATATTAGTCATAGGCCTATAGCCTATCTTTCCATGAAATTATAACTCCAATCAGGCTATTATACATGCCCACTATGGTTTCCTTCGATCTTCAACTCTCATAACTCCCTTGTTATAAAAAAATATGCATGTAAAAATTGCTCTCATTTTCCATATGAATTTCCTTTTCTCCCATACATGTTAACTCTCCCAATTCCCAAGGTTAATTTTACTCAGGCCCATGCTCTTAATAACTCTAAGAGGTGAATTCACACACCAACCCTCTTATATATATTCAATGATTTGAGATTGGAAACACTCAAAAGGAAATTAGAAGGCCAATGTAGTGCTACCTAACAATTTTTTTTTAAAGTAATATTTATTATAATTACTAATATCATTAGTCTAATTCTTCTATTGATATAAATAAATAATTTTCATGATGATACGTGACACAAAAATATAATGATAAATATATTGAATGCTTCAACGAAACTCCAGGTAAGTACTTCTCCCATATTCAAATGTTATTACTAAGCTTATGATACTATAGCACATTCCACATGTCTGTCCTGCTATTGCTAACCTTGTAAATATTATTGTAGGAACAAGTCGAAGGTTAGAAAGGATTCATTATCTCTTCATCTTCACTTGGTATTTGGTATTCCTCCCATCATACTCAAATTTTGTTACAATTACCATTAGTTATATTTTGTTTACTTGTAAACATATACTTAACAAGTCCATCATTATTATATAAGGGTATGAGTCTTTACCCTCATCACTTTTGCCTAAAAAAAATTAAATATATACATTTAAAAGAGATTTAATACTATTTATAAATACATGTGTTACAAGATAGATTAGGTATTGTTTTCCATGATTATGGAGTTCAATACGTTATGGCTCAACCTAATCATAATTGTATTGAGTCTATTGGATTACTGAGAGGGAGGGTGAATCAATAATAGAGCAATGTAATCCTTTTTAACCATATAATCCAATTGTTATATCAATGTAGCATTATCATCTAATAACTGCACAGAGTAAATAAGAAGTGAACAAATGAACAATCATACACATACACAATACACCAGTGTTTTACGTGGAAACACAAACCGGGAGAAAACCACAAAATGTTTTTTCTTATATGTCTTGAAGAATTACATTCATTAGAAGCACCAACTCCCTTTGTTTTCCAGCTGCAACTGGAAGGAGGCTCCAAACCCCTTGTTTCTTAGGCTACAACATGAAGGAAGCTCCAACTCCCATGATCTCTAGGTACAACCAGAAGGAGGCTACAACCCCCTATGTTATTCGGCTACAACCAAAAGGTGGCTACAATCACCTGTCTTTGCCCCATCCAACCTCCATGAAGTAGAAGTAGAATGATGGAACCACTGTCACACTATCACTGTGAGATATACCATTGTAAATCTATACAAATAAACTTGAACCATGCATCAACCATGAATCAACGTGTACCTCAACCTGTACCATAAACATGTGCATCAACCATGCATCAACCTATACCAAACAACCTGTAATCAACCTGTACCATAAACAAGTGCATCCAACCATGTACCAAGTATGTACCAATCATGTTTCAACTACT
>JASDQU010502062.1:9439-24334 GCA_032191745.1 Picea mariana | reverse complement strand
ACTCTCGGAAATTGAGGACGAGAGCTATACTATTTATTGCTAAGATTTTAATGTAATGGGGTTGGATCTTTACGCCCTGGAGGCTACCGAGCTGTAACATTTTTGATCTGCCATTAATGAAAGAGGCTCTTTACAGGATTCCTGTGCATGTTTATTGGTGATGTATTTTCCCAGTTAAATGTATTCTCGCTCTGTAGTCACTTTGTTATCTGAATCTAATCTGTACGAATAGCGTTGTGTTGTAGGATTTATCCCTGATACCCTGCTTCTGATTCTACAGATTTTAATGTTCATCCTCTAAATATCTTCAGCTAAGAGATTCTTAAGTGCTTGTTGGTTGGAGTTGTTTCCCTTTTCTTTTCCTCTGTCCATCACTTAAACTATTAAAGATCCAGTGAATGTGTTATCTTGCCTTGTGAAGGTTTTTTCTTTGTCATTTCTGGTTGTCTCTCAGATTTGATTAATTTCAGACTCCATAGCCCAATGGATGTGTAAGCTGTCCCAGCCAATTTATAAACCCTTTTTACAACAAAACATACCTGTTCTCATTAACTAGCCTAATATCATTTTCAAACAAAGCTATATTACACAGAGAGATCCCTCTCTGAGTCTTGGAGGGCTAGATCCAAGACTCGAAGCGGTTCTGATGTTGCCTCTGTGATTGCCTTTCAGCCTTGGGCAAAATTACAGAGTGATAACAGGACACACCAGCCACACTAAGAGGGGGGGGTGAATTAGTGTGTGGATTTTACAACTTTTTCTCACTTCAAGTTAGCAACCATTTCAAAACATAATATTACACATCATCATTGTAAGATTGCATGTAACCATTCACCAATGACATCCATCAATAATAAAGAGCAATCAATCTGTAAGCACAATGAACACAAGAGACACCATATGTATGTGTAAGCTTTTGTATTATGTTTTACATGTGACTACAATCACGGGGGTTTTATCAACACCAACTGAAGTAAGGAGCACCAACTCCAAGGAGAGCACCAACTCTCAAGCAAGACTCGGCTTGCCACAAGACTCGGCTTGCCGATAGAATGCAATCTATCCAACTAGAATTGATCTAGTAGTACAACCAACACAAATACAAGTCAGCCAGTTATAGAATGTACTCCAGCTCATAATCAGAGATCTACAACAAATGCTCATCACAAGAATCTTCCCATACAATCAACCAAACACTTCATAAACCTCCATTCATTCACGATGCCATGCAATCAACAAGTTACCTCAACTTGTAAGATTCACCACAAGCTCAATTTTTTGTTTTTGATTCTAAAATTTCTATATGAGATACTCCTGCATGTACTGTCATACCTCTACAAATTTCACAGTCTACAAAGCCACAGAAAAAAAGTTATAGCAAAAATACCAAGCTGACTTGTTTGAAACATATTTTCAGAATTATTCAGGAACCGTAACTTCCACAAAGCATATCTCCAAAAATATTGTGATTCAATGGCTAAAATTTTAACCATATTTACTCTGATATATTTTGTCCATCTCCTCCAAATATCAAAGTTTGAAACTTCCCATAACAGAAGTTATAGCAAATATGGAAGACCCTCCTGAATTCTATCCTATTCTAGAGAGCTCACTTGTACGGCATGTCTTGCATGGAATATTTGTTGTACGGATCTGAAAATGGTACACAACATACTACAGACTGTACTATAACCAATACATTTGGTCTTACTAAATTTGGATCTAGTATGAATAAGTTATGACGTTTTTACCCGAAACACCCGTTTTAGACTAGTTTCAAGACTAGCCACAAACCCTATTTTTCACGGAGTGTAACTCCCAAAATACAATGACCCACAAGTGGAAATTTTTATCACAGTTACTTGGATATATTTTATCAACGGCCTCCAGATTTCGCTGTCTAAATCATTGTAGAAAAAAAATTATTGCGAAAATGGTGAGATGACCTATAAATAACATACCTTAGAAAGCATCATCATAAGAATTTATCCTCCCTTGAATTTCGGCCTTCCTTACTTCACCTTCCCTCTGAAATTCGCCTTAGATCTCCTCTGGTTACCTCAGTCACTTGTAGATATTCAATATGCTCAAAATAATGAATGCTAATGGGAGACCCTTGCTCTCTTCTTTATACTCTCTAAGTAGCTTCCTCTAGAAGTATCCACTTAACCACTTTGTCCACTTGACCAACTTTGTCCACTTAGCCACTTTGTCCACAAATAGTAAACTCTCAAATTCTAGTTGCAACTAATTTATTTTTAATTGTTTACTTGTTGCAACCACTTAACCATGACTAACCACGTTGACTAATCAAATTATTCTAGGGGATTCTAGAATAATTTGACTTCTTTGACCTTCTAGAGGCTTCTAAATAACTCATGAGGGTTCTCCAATTTCACATGGCCATAACTCTCTAACCGTGAGGAGTTATGTGACGTTCCACATATCACCGGAAATGGCATGACATATACTATCCATATGGAATAGTTTCTCCTGCAAATTCACTGATATTCATTATATTATTCCTTAATCAAACTTGGGTTCCCKAACCACACTAYTGGGCTACCTAACCATTTGGATTTCACAAAGCRTCTTTTCGTGAGGGCTTTCACCATAAGGGGACCACTTTGAGAACTTTATCCAAGAGCGTCTTCTCCTGAGGGCTTTCACCATAAGGGGACCACTTTGGAGTTTATCCATTTGGTTATTCCTATCAACCATGACAAGAAAATAATGACCAATCTTTACATCATCCCGTCTATACATCAATCCATGACAATACATCACTATGACACCACTTGACATCTTTGACATCAATTACATCTATGACAACATAGGCCATCAATCAATACATCAATGATACTATGACAAGACATCAACTCTTTGACATCAATGACAACATAATGCAACACTAGAGTTGTTCCTTCTTGTCCTTGTTGAAGATCACCCAATACTATACGCAACCAAACTGCTTAAAAAGCAAGTTGTTGTTGCTACATACTCATMTGATGCTGATAAGATTGTCACAATGGGTTGCTTCTTGGATGTCCATGAAATCACCCCGAACCAAGATGGAAGACGTATCTTGAAGTRCTCTTCATGTCATCCATACTACCTGCAAAATCATTGTCAATATTGCCAACCAAGGAATCACTACTAGTACTAGAATATAATATACCATATCCCGTTGCTCCAGCACTAATAATGATTCCTTGGTTGTATATACTGATGGTGATTTTGCAGGTAGTATGAATGACAGGAAGAGTACTGCAAGATGTCTTCCATCTTGATTCAAGTGTGATTTCATGGGCATCCAAGAAGCAGCCCATTGTGACAATCTCATCAGCAAAAGTTGAGTATGTAGCAGTAACTTGTTAAGCAATTTGGTTACATAGAGTATTGGGTGATCTTCAACAAGGACAAGAAGGACCAACTCCAGCATATTGTGACAACAGCTCAACAATAGTTTCGTCAAAGAACCATGTCTTTCACCAAAAATGCGAGCATATTGATACTATATATCATTTCATTATAGAGCTTGTAAACAATGGTGAAATCTACTTGGAATTTTGTAAATCAAAAGACCAATTGGCTGATATTTACTAAGTCATTGGCAAGAGATGTGTTTGAGTTTCATAGACAGAATTTAGGTGTTGTAAATGAAGCATTTAGCAGTAGTAATTAAGAGAGAGTGTTAGAATATTGTAATTACTCCCGCTAATCAAAAAGCTCTAGATAAGCTATGTTGCAAGTCTCGAGGTTGATTTTTAGTTAGATCTAGTTTCTTCTGGACATTGCACCTAAACAGATTTTCTCACCTAGATCTTTCTAGAAGACTATTCTATAGTATTTTCCTATATGTATTTATATCTCATTTGTCAAGCAATGCAAGGGTGAAGTCCATGAGTTGTAGCAACAATTGAAGGTGTTCTTCTCTTAGTTGATGAATGTTGTAGCATACAAAGTAAATCTCCTTACCTCCTTCCATATCCTGTTGCTCCAGCAATATATCTCGGAATTATTTTGCCAACTTGCCAATGTAAGTCTTTTTGAGACTCCATGAACCTAGAAATCAAACTGACAGCACACATAATGTCTAGCCTAATGGCAGTGAGATACATGAGGTTGCCAACCAATCTCTTGAACAGAATTAGATCTACATTGAATCCCTTATCCTCTTTATTGAGCTTTGTCCTTGTTACACTTGAAGTTAGTGTTGTTTTATAGTTCATCATCCTGAACCTTTTCAACACATCCATGGCATACTTTGTTTGAAACAAAAAAATTCTTGAATCTGATTGAATGACTTCAATACCAAGGAAGTATCTCATTAACCCCAAATCAGTCATTTCAAATTCTTGTTTCATGACTGATTTAAACTTTTATATTGGCAGATTTTTTTTTGTGAAGATCATATCATCAAAATATAAACAAACAATCAAGATTTGACCTTGCTTATTCACCTTGGTATACAATGTGGACTCATTGTTGCTTCMGCTGAACCCATTATTAATCATATACGAATCAATCCCACTATACCAAGCTCTGGGAGCTTGCTAAGCCCATAGAGAGCCTTCTTCWGGGAKCTTGCTAAGCCCATWGAGAGCCTTATATTCATGTCTTTTTATCACATATCATGGTGGTTGCTCTACATGGACTTCTTCTAAAATGACATTTAAGAATGCTGAGTTTACATCCAGATAAACTTCCCACCTGTTTTGAGCTGCTATGGCTGAGACAGCTCTAATTGTATCTAACGTTGCAACTGGTGCAAAGGTCTCACCATATTCGACTCCTAGTTGTTGTGCAAAACCTTTTGCTACCAATCTAGCCTTGTACTTTTCAACTTCTCCTTTCTAATTAAACATGGTTTTGTAAACCCATTTTACACTAATGCAAACTTTACTAGAATATGGCTCGTCTACACTATATTATGCTTACAAAAATACTTATCCAAAAGACACAACGTGTTACAAAAAAAAATTCACAGAATTTTCATGGAATTGGAAAAAGAAGTAGCAGAACATTTAGTTTTGGTTAAAAATGATGACCTGTTCAGAGGAAATACTTGTGTAGCAGTAATGGTGCTCTTATTTGATGCACTGGATGTTGAAAAAGAAGAATCCGTTCAGTTTTCCTTAGTGGCACCTTTGATGTAGAGAGCTTATCAAAATCTTAACCTGAATCTGACCAAAAATTTGTTCACCTCTTTGATAGCGTTTGCCTCAACAAATCCCCAATGCCTCCAAGGGTTTCAATATTTTGGATTGCTTTCAGCTGTAGTCTGCAAGCGGGCGGCCAAGAAAGGCCTGAGATAGGTAGGGTATGGACAGATGCAAGTGAATTTGGGCAGGTGGACAGAAGGCGCATAAGAAAACCCTTCCTATGAGTCGCGAGTAGGTGGATGGGCCCTAGATGGCCCTTGTTGAAGGAAGAGGAGAGAGAGAAAAAAGATCCGCTGATGGGTACTCGGTGAAGAGATTAAATTCGGTGAAGATATCATGAGAGATTTGGTTTTGGGTATTCAAAATTGATATTAGCACCCTAATCACTGGATGTTCGATCCCTGAATCTGTTAAAAAAACCCAAAAATCCTTGGATCATTAAAAAAACACCAGGATATTTTTTCGCATCAAATCCGAGATTGAAGTTGCAGTGGATGTCGATCGATTCAATCCAGGTTATTAGGTGAAGAGATGTATATGTGAGAGCCAATGGTAGAATACGGGATGAACATAGTCTGCAAATAAGGAAGTGAGATTGGATGGGTAGTGCGTAGTTTACAAGCAGGGAGCCGAAACTAATCGAACTGAGCATATCATGGTTGAAGTCATGAGAACTGTAGTATATAGGGAAGGGTGGAAGGGTGAAGTAAAAAGGGAAATATAATTCGCAGCCCTGATTTCATTCCTGACGGTGATTTTGTTTTGGAATGTCATATGAAAAAGCTCTAGAAAAATTTAAAATATTAATTACGGAAAATATATATATATATGCATGGGAAAGAGAGTTACAAAATGGGCGATACTTATTCAAGATGTACATGCCTTGAGGAGCATTTCCACATCACCTTGGCATAATATTAAGATGAAAAAGTTCTAGAAAAGTTTAAAATATTAATTATGGAAAAAAATTATATATATATATATATGGGAAAGAGAGTTACAAAATGGGCGATATTTATTGAAGATGTACATGCCTTGAGGAGCATTTCCACATTGCCTTGGCCTAATATTAAGCACCGTGTAATGAGTCAATTATTGGCTCACTGCATGGTATGTATTTTGTTTGTTTGATGGTGAATAGTGTGTATCGAATGGACAAGATGCACCAAGCAGTGGGCTAATCATTGACCCACTGCTTAGTGCTTAATGTTAGTCACTCAATGTGTTTCTCCAACAAACGTTTTCCGATAAAGCTTGTTCCATGAATCAAGGCCCACTATTTGGTAGAACCCCATGTGAATGGGCAAACTCTATCCACCATGCCCTAAGCCAGTCATTGGCTTAGTGCATGGTTTATGTGTCAATTGAAGTACTTGATGCCTAGTGGATGTAAGTTGGATGGGCATAAGTCATGAGTCGTGACTTCCAACAAAGGTGCCCAAGTTTTCTAGCACACTCTATCCTCGCACAGCACAGGCTTCTCTCACATCTCAGGACGAGGGCGATGTGAATTGAAGGTCTGAATTCAATTTACACCGGTTTGGCTACCAACCCTTTGTGCAAACTAGATTTGGGGGTGAATTATGCATATTCGCCACAGAGCCAATCAGAAGGTTGAGTTCCCTTGTATCTATTTCCGGTCACAGCCTCCTATGACTCTGCATAAGATAACATCGACAGACACTACAAGGAGAACACATTGTAGAGGAAGTTTTTACGGAGCCTCCTCGAAACATTTCTCCCTTCTTTGTTTATAGCGAAGGTAGTTAGCAGAGGCAAGCGACTGAAGGTTTTTGTGAAAGTTTTTTCATCGGTGCTCTTGTAATGACAATACGAATCGGTGCGCACATAAAAATAACGCCCTGGTGCTAAGCTAGTAAGACACAATGTTAGTCGTTATAAACAAAAATAAAATACATATCAATGCTCTACTCTAAACAAAGTGTGTTGATGCGTGTACACGTGACGCACCGGTGCATGCAACACTCTGGCGCATCGAGGCAGGGTAAAATAAAAATAAAAAACTTACCATACCGGTTTTCATTGTTACACTTCATTTTTGTGCTTCCAACCTCCCAGGCAAGCACCGGTGCTCACTCTTCTTCCATGGTCGCCTTGTTTGCAGTGCTCTACAATGAGTTTGATAGCTCCATCAGTAGATTCCACACATTTCCAAATTTTGGAAAATACCACAAATTTTCATTTATTCTCTACGGTGCAACCATGCCTCCTCGAGAGAGGAGAGACCAGGTAAATTGCTTATTACCTTGTTATTTGCATTTTCATTGGATTAAAATTTGAAATTGGCCTAAAATTTGGTATTTTTTAGATTTTTTTTTATTCCACGTGGTGCGTTTAAACGCTTCGAATCGCCCCAGAATTTGGTGCATCTTGTGAAATTACTGGAAGCATTGTCGTTGATGCGTATATGATCAATAAACCACCAATGTCGTTCAAGGAACGACACCACTAAAATGTTGAAAAATAAACATAACGGTGTGTCTTTATGGATGCCCTGTTACCTGTACGTTATAAAACACAACACATTGTTAAATAAAATGTTGGTGCTCCAAGATGAATGGAGCATCGATGTGTTTCAATAACCAATCGCATTGTCTAGTTTGCGACATGGAAAATTTAGCCTGGCAATGCATCAAAGTCAACCAAATACACAGCTATGATGTGCAAAAAAGCACTGGGGAAAATATATGACAATTTAGCATAGCGGTGTGTCATATGGGACGTCTCATTACCGGTGCTTCAAGAAAAATGGAACCCATGTGTGTTTCATTTAACCAACCGCATTGTCGAGTTTTCATCATAAAAAAAATTAACCTAATGGTGTGAGCGGGTCCACACAACGCACCAGTGCAATTCACAGCGTGGCACCAAACCAAATATCTAAGAATTTATCATAGTGGTGTGTCTTATAGAACACCCCATTACTGGTGTGTCCTAAAAGACAATGCACCACTAAAAGACGTTGGTGCTCCAAGGAACTTCGAGCACCAGTGTTTTCCATATAACAAATCGCATTGTTTGGTTTATCACTTAAAATTTTTAACAAAGCAGTGTGTTCAGTAGGACCAGTCGCACCGCGTTGAATAGAACATAGGTAAAATGGCATGACAGTACGTCTTGTGGGACACCATGTTATCGGTGTGTTAGAGAGCACAACGCACCGCTAAATTACATATCGATGCTTGAATAACCATGGAGCACCGATGTGTTAAACTTATCTTTTTGTTTCTGATATAGCGTACTAGTCACAGTGCACATTATCTATTGTAGTAGCACCAATTACTTTTCCACATTTTTTTTGCAAACGAAAATTAATTTCAGTTTTTTATAAATAAAAAATAGTTATATATGTGTGTGTTTTATAATTTCAATTTGTTTTTGTTAGAAAAACAAGATCGCGGAGCAATAAAATAAAACACAGAAGATACACAATACAATAGAGACACATATATACGTGGCTCGCCCAGTGTGGGTTACGTCCACCAGAGAAATTTCCAGTTCCTTCCTTTTTATTATCCAACAAAATAAAGGGATACAACCTACAACTCAATCGTTGTAACTTCCTCTTCTTTCTCTCATAGTATCCTCTCTCATAATACAATATCCACAATAATACACAATCCTATTCGTTCGTGGTAAGTGGCTCATCGGGTAGGGTAGGCAATGGGGCTCAACTATGTAATCAGTCTAAAGTAATTGGTCACAACAAGGTAATTGGTCTCAAGGAATCGGGCTCAACAAGTGAATCGGTAGGACAAAGGTAATCAATTGGTCACAACTGGGTAATTGGCTGCAACTAGGGAATTGAGCTCAAGAAGGTAATTGTTCTCAATTAATCGGGCTCACAAGGGAATCAGGCTCAACAAGGTAATCGTTCTATGGTAATGGATTAAAGACAACTTCTATCGGCATTAATGGCGAACCTCATCAGTTCAGTTATGTAACCTCATCGCCATTGTCCAACCCCGGTTTACTAGACCTATGGGTGCAAGTATATAAAGCAATCAACTTGTCCTTCTTCGCCATCAACTGGTCCTTCAACTCATAACCACCTCCTTCCTTATTAGCGACCACTGGCTTACTACGACCACTAGCACTGGCCCTCTGGCTACACCTTCTGGAAATGAGACTTACAATGAGACTGTTAATGACCTTCAAGCAATGACCTTATGGTTGCTATGAGACTAGCAATGACTAGAGCTTCTGGCTCTGACTGGAAATGACTAGTTGTGTGATCCTCAAATAGCGCATTGTATGTAATGCATGGTCATAGCATCAAGTTGAGGTAAGAATTATTGTTTCGTATTGAGGGTAAGGTGTTGGAGTAACGGTGGTGTTTCGTATATGTAAGCTATTTTGTAGGAATGACGGTTTCTATGGATCAATCATGTGAATCAAGTCCATCCAGCAGCAACACTAAACTCAAGAGGAAAACAGTATAATAACATTTATAACTAGTTATGCGGCATGTGAATATCCCCCCATGTATGTAGACCTAGTTATTTGTCCCTATCTGTTATCTATCCCTAATGGCTCACTGCCTCAAATGGTTATTTGCCCCTAATATCTGCACCTAATCATGTTCATCGCCCCTCCCTAAAGGTAAACAACCCCTAAAGGTTCACTGCCCCTCTCATTTACCTACCTGTCGGGTCTGTGTAATCCATCTCTAAGAAAGGTGTTCTTCTAATAAGAAAATCATCTTGGGTGGGGGGAATCATGCTCTGCTTGTTGACATGAAAGAAAGTTGTAATATGCTCAGGATGGTAAAGGTTGGTTGGCACTTGAACGAGATCTAGGACTGGAAATGGGGCTAGAACTAGGCGAGACACTGGTCAGTCTACCTCTAAATCCAGATATGAAACTACTAGGACTGGATGAACATAAATTGGAACTAATGGTTAGAGCACTGGAACTAGCTTTGTTGCTGGTGGCTCGGATGTTTCCCTTGGTGCTGTGACGACTCAATCAATTGCTTCTGCTACTGAAGCTGCTTATGTTGGTTCTGCTCAATCTACTCCTTAGACTGTAGAATCTCTAACTGGCTCTCGATCACTAAAATCAACATAAGTTGGGCCTGGGCCTGGGTCTCGATTTGGAAGGTATGCGAGGCGAGGTGTTGGTTGTTCCGACAGATAAGTTGGTTAAGGATAAACTGCAACATAAACGACTTCATCTTTTGGATCTCCTGCTGCTTCATCGACTGAATAAACTATAGGATCTATCGCTATTGTTGGTGGTGCATTTGTTATTGATGCTACTGGTGGTGAAACTGCTGCAGAAAGAGAAGCTCGCTTACCATATCATCTATCATGTATGTTCCTTCCATCTACCAGTAGTTAGATAGCTAGGAGAGTCTGGCCTTAATATTACGGACTTAATTTCACTGACATATATGAAAGAAGATGTATAGATACATCAAGTACATATAGATATATATCTATATATCTATTCTTTTTCTTTCTCTCCTTCCTTCCTCTCCTTCACGTCTTTATCTATTGCAGTCTTTCTGATATAGTAGTAGTATGTTATACACTGAGAGATCCCCAACCAGCTAGTAAGCACACATCCCAGCTATTGGTTTGTTCGTCCTCTCCCTTTGGTCGAGCACTCTGTACCTCAAATGCCCTTTTTCCATCGCCTTCATTTCAAGGTTTCACATCATCAAAGGATACAGCTCGATGGAACATATCTTCTAAGACGGGCTTGGGCTCCGCAGGATACCTGGGCTTGAAGGATACCTGACTAGGCTTTACTTCTTATGGGTGTACATCACCTTATGGGAAATGTAAATGGGAAATAGAATGGGGAAATAGAATGAGGCAAGTGAATGGAATGGGGTCGTTTGGCTACGCTTAGAGTGAATTAGATGGCAAGCCTCAGCTAGCAAGATAGTCTCACCATGGCTATGCCTATATTTCATTAGATGGACCGCCTCAGCTAGCAAGATAGTCTTCTCACCACGGCTATGCCCATATTTCATTTGATGGAAAGCCCCACCATTCAGCAATCCCACGCCAGCGATCCCAGCCATCCTAGCTAGCCAACCCACCAAGCAAGCAAGCCCCACCAGCCAGCCCACCAAGCAAGCAAGCCCCACCAGCTAGCCCACCAACCCAATCGTAAGCTTCGTACCATACATTGGTTTGAACATCTTAAAAGGCCCTCACCATATTCATAGTGAGTGTTTCACCCCTTATTCTTCGATTTCAGGTAACCTTTTGTCAATGTGTGAGGGGCCAACCTTATCGAGTATATGAACTGGATTTTGAAGTTAGCGAAGACCACGCGATAGCAGCGAAGTATAGCTCTATGAAACCATGCAATAAACTGCTCCGGAGTATACTTTTCCGATTCGAGTAAATGCCGAAGGTGAAGGGCGGGATATTCATTCCCGTAGGTAGGTAAGGAAGAGGTATTCAATCATTGATTCCAGCAGATAATTCTTTGATTGAAAGATGAGCTCGCTACTAAACCTAAAAAAGGGAAAGCCAAAACCTGTCATTCGGGCTCGGTTGTGAAAGGTGGGACCGCTACTGGGCGGGACAAAAAAGTGGGACAGGTCCTCTTGTATTACCAAATGGACAGGCACAAATAACTGGCAGATGCTCTTAGAGAACCGAGTAAGTAGTAGTTTCCCGGCAGTCATGAATTTCACTTATCCTGGTTTCAAAGAGAGAACTATGGGGAGCCGACTGGGTTAGGTCGGTCTCCTCCTTCCTATCAATACAAATATCCAACAGTTTGTTAAACCGCTCTTCGCCAGGCAGGTGGTTCATTAAGAAGGCAAAGCTCTTCAAGTCCAAAAAGAAAATCCAATAGCCTTCCTTTAGCTTGTTGGGTCTTGCCTTAGAGAAGACAAGCTCTGGTCAGTTATACCAAATTATTCCTCAGTCAAACCTAAGCAGAGCGGGTCAGTGAGATTCTAAGTCATTAAAGGGTGCGATACTAAGTCATTCTTTCTGATTGATACCTATTTCTATGGTTAATGGGTGAAACTATCTACAGGAGAAGATAGATTGATTGGGAAGGGCTGGCTTAACAGTTGGCTGGATTTCTGGACCTGTGCTAATTGAGAGGATAGATTTCTTTTTACTGGTAGGGGTGGTTGGAACTACTTTCTGGGGTGGGTATCAGTCTCATTCAAAAGACAAGCAAAGAAGCAGAATCTCATTCTTAACCCAACCAAACAGAGATGATATCTATTCTTTAACCAACCAACATGAGCATGAAAGAGAATACTTTGTCTTTACTGACTTCACCAAGGAAGGCTCATTCATGATAGTCTAAATCATCTCACTCTCTATACTATTCTTATTAACCCAACACTGAGGAAGGCTCATTTCAGGCTATCTCAGAGCATTAAAAAGTCATGAAAAGGCATTCAATATTATATATATCTCGGAGCATTAAAAAGGGAGGAAATCACTTAAGAAATAACTGCTTGAAGGCTAGATTCTTTCCTCATGAGTCTGCCTGAGGGTAAATACTTACACCACTAAGGGGCTTGACGGCCAAGGAGATCTACTTCATGACAGCGGTCGGTATTTCTCATGCTTTGAACCTGTCTATTGGCCCACTTACTCCAGATAATATATAAATAAATCTTTTTCTTCCTTCCCTCAAGGCCCTCACTCAAACTTTGTTCCTTTGTGTTTGTTGGCTAGGGCATGAAAGAAGCATGGTCTTATGCTTCTCCTTTCATGGTTTGGGTACTTCCAGCTTGGCGGTTTGAAGAAGATTGAATTAATTTCAGTAAGGCATGCTTTTCAAGGTCGGTCTGGTCTGGTCCTTTCATTTCAGTAAGGTGCGCCTAAACAATCCTAGATAACCAGAAGGCCCTTCTGACTCTTTGAGGGGAAGAAAGGACCTCGAGCTGACTATAGGAGGAGGGAAAGGACCTCGTGAGTTACACCCACCCACTTATGCTCCAGGGATTTCCTCGCTATGCTCTTCTTGCTTGAACAATTTAAGGTTGCCTGCATCCCTACCAGTGCATAAGAGAGTGGAGCCCTTAGGGCGTTATCTTTCTATCTCCTTGTGTCCATGTACTCTCACTGTATTATATACGTTCACAATATGTATGTATGATGGGCACATGAATGCATTCTAGTGATCGGATTCATGTTCGTGGCGTTGAATGCATCGATTCATTAGGGACAAGTTTCCTTCCTTCCCGCTCCGTTTCATTTATTGAAGCGCACTAACGTTAGCCAATATCAGAACGCTAGTAAGAGTCCGCTAGCTATATGCTCTCAACACATGCAAGTCGTACCTGCGTTGCCAAGCCCTATCTCTCCTTCCTTTCCCAAGACCCCAAGCTTCTTCTTTCCCTTTACCCTAGGGTTTGAACGCTCAATCGACGTAGGAGGTCGAGGGACCGATCCACTAAGATTTATTAAACCTGCTCGTGCAGCTAGATCAATAGCAGATCGAATAGGAACAAACAACTAGGAGATTCATTCCTCCATTCAAGTAGTCGTAGTTGCACCTACACCTAATCTATCGTTTGTTCGAGTGAGCCGCTAGAAAGTCATTCTGTGGAACCTGTGAACGACACTGATATGCATCATGCGGGAAAATAGACATGTAAGTGGGGCAAATCGTGGTACCTGCTACCTATTGCGGTTAAAAAGAAGTGACAAAGTGTTATGAGCGTAGTATTGGGTAGGCCTCCTTCTTACCCCATTTCCACCCACAACATTGGTTCAAGGCTAAGGCCTTCTCTAAGCTGATCAGATCCAAAGGAAGGTGGGCAATTGCCAACCATGGCAGAAAGGGAGGGCTATATGAATGGGGCGACACTCCTCTTCCTCTCTATCTAACTCTCTAGTTGTAAAGCCCTTCATTAGGGCTTCAAAGTTAAATGGTAAATTTGTAACTTAAATTACTTTTCTTTTCTTGAAAGATTCCTTATGAACAAGTTTATGTCGTATTTTTGTTCGCATGACATCTAATTTCTATTTATGTTTGCATTACAACAAATCTATCTAATTTATGTTGAAGTTCTAGCAAATTAATCAGTTAAATATCAAATTCTCAAATTATACAGCCCAAAATAGTCACAAAATAGATTACACAACATATTACACATTTTCAATACATAGATACATATCATAACTTTCATTTAGAACAAAATTAATACTGGTAAAATACCTCTTGAAGAAGAAGTTTGTCCCTTTATTTCCTGTTGTTGCCAACTACTTGAACTGCCTGAAAACTGAATCTTTTCCTCCCAGCCAGCTAGGAACAGAGCCTCTCCGGCTCCCTAGCTCCAGGAATCCTTGCGGTTTTCTGGCCCCCGAGCCCAAAACTCCCAGCAACAGGTGCCCCATGTGACAGTCCTCTAGCAAGCTCCTCAAGCAAAAACAGTAATCCAACAATACAGATCCAACCTCCAACTCCCTCTGTTCACCTTTCTTTTTCTCATATGAAAATCTTACCCAAGAAGACCCCTTCCCGAGTGTTTTCCCCTTGTCTTATCCTCCCTTCCCATTATTCACCACCTTATTCCCCCATTAAGTCTCAACCACCTTATCCCTCCATTAAGTCTCAACCACCTTATCCCCTTTTCATTAAGTCTCAAAAATGAAAATTATTAATTTATTAAACTAATATTCCTTAAGCAATATTTAATCATGATAATTAATTAATTAAACTATTATACATTAAACAAATATTTAATTATGACAATTAATTAATTAATTAG
>JASDQU010502061.1:70996-87915 GCA_032191745.1 Picea mariana | reverse complement strand
GAAAATTCCTTTAGATTCTTATGAAACTTTAATGAAGTATATTGGAGCACTTCACAGTTATATTCAACATACTTTGCTCTTGTTTAAACCCACTAGTCTTGATGAAGTTTGTGTGCAAGCCACTCATCTTGAGAACAGGGGGAAACATGTTCAAGAAGATACCACAAAGAAACCTTCCAATTTCCCACAAAATACTTTTAAGAAGTTTAAAAGGAAGGAAAAGAAGACCACTACAGTGATGAGAGAAGGAGGAAAACCATATTGCACTCATTGCAAGAAGATCGGTCACAATGAAGAACACTGTTGGAAACTGCATCCAAAAAATAAACCAAAATAGTTCGGTGGAAAGGGGAGAAAAAAGACTGTTGCTATGGTACACCAAGATCTTGGTTTCGATTCAGGAGATGAAGGAAATATCATAGCAGTTAGAGTACAAAGTAAATATTCTCTTCATGCTATTTCTAGTTCCAATGATGAATCTCATGTTGATGAACGGAAGAGGAATGAGTTATTTCATATAATAGTTTTATCTAAACATAATAATACATATACATTATTTCATCTGGGTTCCCAATTAAACTTAATATCCGAAGCACTTGTAAAGAAAATGGGTCTTGAAATGAAACCACATCTGAAGGCTTATCCTCTTGGTTGGGTATGTGATAAAGAAAAACTTAATGTCACCAAACAATGTAGGATCAGATTTCCGATTGCTTCAAAATTGATTGTTGAAGTGGATTTGGATGTTGTACCACTTGATATATGTGGCATAGTGTTGGGAAGTCTTATCTTTATGATAGAAAAGCAGTCTTCTTTCGTCATGAGAACAAATACCACCTTAATAAAGGGGGAGTGGAATATATTGTTAGGGATCACAACATGAGGGTAAATACAACACTTTTTACTGCTGGTCAAATGAAAAGACTCATAAACACTAATAAGAGATATGTACTCATGGTCGTCAGAGAGAAATATGTCAGGACATTCAATGCTTTCCAAGGGTGTGATCCATATCATAAAAAGGAATTAATTGATATTGTCTCTAAGTATGATTATATTTTTCAGGAACCAGATAGATTACCTCCTAAGAGGAAAATCCAACATGAGATACATCTTCAGCAGGATTCTCCTCTTCTTAATGTGGACATGTACAGAATATCAGTTGTGGAGATGATAGAGATCAAGGAGCAGGTATAGGGATTATTGGATCAAGGGGTAATCAGGCCCAGTTCATCTCCTTATGGTTCTCTGATCATGATGGTGCCAATGAAGGATCTCACATGGAGAATGTGTGTCGATTACTAGGATTTAAATAAAACCACAGTGAAAAATCAATACCCTCTTCCTTGCATAGATGATTTACTTGATCAATTGAAGAATGTTGTCTATTTCACTAAGTTAGATTTTTGCAGTGGATACCATCAAATCAAAGCTGAAGAACATGATGCATGGAAAACTACCTTTAAAACCAAACATGGATTGTTTGAGTGGTTGGTTATGCCATTTGGGCTTTGTAATGCTTTGACAAATTTCATGTGTGTGATGAATGATGTATTCATGCCTTTCCTAGATGACTTTGTGATTGTATATTTAGACGACATTCTTGTTTTTAGAGGGACATGGGATGAGCATGTGAGGCATGTAAAGCAAGTATTGGATACTTTTCAAAAGGAAAAGTTGTATGTAAAATTGTATAATGATGGACTTTTGGACTAGCTTGTGGAGAATGATGGACATAAAATTGAAGAGGATCATTTCTTTCCATCCACATACTGACAAATAGACAGAAGTGGTAAGCCAAACAATGGTACTTTTTCTTCGAGGCTATTGCAACAAGCATCCCAAATTATGGGATGAATAGATACCGTATGTATAACATGCATACAATCGAGCTTTACATTCATCCACTCAGATTTCACCTTTTGAGACATGATTTGGGTACCTACCAAAGGTTACTTTGGACTTGATGTACGAGAGATATGCTGATGTAAATGAAGAACAAACATAGGACAGAGCCCGCAAGTTCATCCAGAGGATTCAGAAGATACACCAGGTAGTTTGGGAACAGTTGGAGAAAAGTCAAGCACAATACAAAGCTCGGCATGACAAGCACAGGGTTGATCATCAGTTCCAGGTTGGAGATTAGGTATGGCTTCACATAAGCAAGGAGAGATTGAAGGGTGAAGGTAAGAAAATCAATCCCATTCGTTATGGACCCTTCACTATCTTGGAGAAAAGCAGTACCAATTCTTTTCATTTGGATCTTCCACCTTATATGAAAATTTACTCAGTTGTGAACGTTGTGAACTTGAAATGTTTTGAGCCTCCCATGATCATGGATCAAGATGAGGAAGTTTCAATACCATCAGTTGTGAGTTTTCACCTGAGTACTTGGATGAGCTACAATAATATATCATCCTAGAAAGGAGGATGAGGAATTCATGCAGGGGTGATGTTGATTATCCTCGAGTATGCTTAAAAGGCACACATCCCAGCAAGGCAAAGTGGACTAAGAAGGTCAAAGTGAGGGGACTCTTCCCTCACTTACCAGTTGATTGATGAAATATTTTTATGGTCCAAAAATCTTTTAGTGGGAAGGAGTGATCTAAAATGGATTCAGAGAAGGCTAAGAATAACTTAGAACTCATAGAGGCAACTCAGAATGATCAGAATGGATCCAGCAAACAAAGAAAGGGAAAAAATTCAAAGTTCTCAAAACTCAGTGAAAAAAACAAGATCTTGAAGAGAATGTCACAATATTTCTAACGGTGCAAACAACTCATCAAACAGAGTTACGGTTTGAAATATATTCATGGTCAAAGTTGTGGTCAAACAAGGCCAATCAACAATGGGGGCACATCATCATCCATACTGTTGATGTCAGCATGACTTCAACAGTTGAAATGGTAGGGTGACATCAACATGATGACTGTTGGCATCAACATGTCATGTGGAAACACCATATGTTGCCACATGTCACTCACCAATGGGATTTTCAGGGGTCCATGTGGACCAGTAGAAAAGTGCCACATGGCACCATCCAGGAAGCACCACATGTCAGGTATGGATTGACAGAACAAAGATTTCAATAGAAAGGTGGAATAATCAATGGGCACCATGTGGCCCAATCAATGGGTGACATGTGGCATCCTCGAAACATCTAATAACAACATGTGAACAAATTTCGAAATTAAAAAAATGGTGGGTCCACAAAATCTGATGGACCAAGCCAATTTTAGCAATAGTTGGAAGGACTTCTAGACTTCGCTAAAGTTACAGGGAATCATATATTGCAATATATATATAACCAACACACCAAAATGGAGTCTGGTGGGATTCAATCCCGGAACCTCCGCCGATGCCCAAGCCTTAACAATTCCACCCACAACCAATGCGCCATGGATACCTCTTGGTACATCCGCCCACGGATATTACTTAAAAGGTATAATCTGACTAGATCTGGGGGGAAGAGGCACAGACCATATGACCTACGTGCATGAATTTTGAGGTGGTACAATCATCATTGCAGGGTGCAAAGGGCACATAAACCGAGATGAGATTCTTCTTGGGCTTGGGAGTGCCAGAGTTGGATTAGAGCGTGGAGATAGTCATTTTTGGGTAATTCGATGCCAAAAATTCAGTGGTGTTGTCTATTTTCTGATATGAGCATTATTTCTATAGCTTGATTTTAGAATGAGGTATATTTATGTATTTTCCAAATTCTTTTTCTGAGTTAATGAAAGAGGCTACCCATTTGAGAGCAGGACTCGGAGACGTAGTCCACCAAGGATGAACTCCATTATCAAGTTATTGTGTTCATATCTGATGCTTATGTCTCTTCATCTTTGAGTTTTCCCTTCTTTAATGGTTCACTTTAATTTAGGCTCATTTAATGCAATTCTTTATAAGTCATGATGAAAAGATACTAGATCAATAGGAGAAGAAGGACTCGAGAGAAGAATGGGTCCATAGGAAGTATACGATCATGAAATAAGGTATCCAAATGATCATGCAATATTGGGATCCATATTGGAAGATTCTAGTGGATGAAACAGAGATTGGACACCAGAACATTGACGCAGATTAATATGGTGATGAACAGGGTATTGGACAAGGTAATGAACAAAATGATGACTAGGAAAGAGATACAAAAGATTTGCAAGAAATAGGATGAGTGGTAGGAGAGAAAACGAAGGAAAAGGGTAAGGGGCCAACAACATCTCCATGTAAGAAGAGGAAAGCCCATATAGTACCAACTAGTTATATTCTAATAGATGATGACATTGATCAAATCAATTATTAGGTCAGGGATGTCACATAAGCAGTTGAGAAAGTGTCACACAAGTAAGAATAACTACATCATCAAGTGCAGGCATAGTTAACACAATTTCAACAACTCTTGGAAGTATTAAGAATAAAACGAGAGCGCAGATCAGAGGAAGGACCATCAATAGATCTGATTGGGGAGACAAGGGCCATGCCTTACATTTCAACACTAGCATCAGGGCGTAGAGTGGTGAATATTTCACCTGATGTGATTGGGGTTCCTACACCCGATTTGACATATGCCCCCAATAGTACTACAAGATTTGCACATCGGCATTGCACAGGAGATGCAATTCCTTGTAGAATCAACATCAAGCTAGTTGGAAAAGGCAGATGTGGAGAAAATAGAGCTTCAACATGGGTATACAATTTTTATATAGGAGAAGACTGCAACTAGGGAAAATTTTGAAAAGATATTAAAGGAGAAGAGAGAGGTTGAGGAGAAGGTTGAGAGGATACTAAAGGAGAAGAATGAGGCTGAGAAATAGACAAAGAAAATACAACATACCATTCAAAAAATATACAAGGATATTCTAGAAATGCCAATGGTGGTCTAAGCCACTCTGGAAGAACAAGTATCAAACATCATGGAAGTCATTAAATGCTTCTGCATGAGGATTGAAGACTTGCAATCGTGCACTGTGCTAGGAAACCCACCAAAAGAAAGGGCAGGAAGAGAGAGAACAATCATCACTATGGTAAAAAATATCAAGAGGATGGATGGGGAATGTCCAAAGATCTATGAGGAAAGTGTGCAAATATGGATGAAATGTATGGAGGATACAAAAATGAATGTCGTAGAAGCTAGATTGCATGATACAAGAAAATGCGTGGAAGGCTTCAGAGAACATAAACACTCTACCTCCTATTGAAAAAATGACAACCATTTTGGTATAAAGGCAGTCATATGATGAAATCAAAAAATATAAAGGACCAACAAAAAATTCTCCAACAATGTTTGGGACTGCTACAAGACGAAGCACTAAGGGTGATAGGGGAATTAGCAACTACGTAGGATAAAGTGAAGCAAGTAGTGCACGACTCACGACCCTAACTGTGCAGGGCATAGAAGAGATTTTGGGAGTAGAGGAAGACGTAACAAAGGAAGTCACCACAACAAAGGACACATTCAAAAAATTCATAGAAGCATGGAGGAACACGAAACATGCCTCAGTGGCTCGGGATGAACCACATGTGAGTGTTGGGGGCCTGGTGGATAGGAATTTTGGATACAGTTTTAAGTAAAATCCTAAGTATGGAGAATATGCATAACACCAGAAGAATGAAGACAAGGTAGGAGTTGAGTGTGTGGTAAAGGCACATTCAGGCTCAGAAGTGCACAGTAAAATCATACTTATCATAGAATAAAGTAGAAGAATAAATAAGGATGATAAAGCAAGCGAAAAGAAAGGACATTAGTTTGACATGCCAAAAGCAGAAATACATGCAAAATAAGGAAGAATAATAGTCAAGAGTGCAAAAGTAGCATGCAGATGTAAAAGAAGGAAAAACAAGCCCAAACAATGAGTCAACATGAGTTTTCACGAGTCATAATGAGTTGTAATAAGGTTTTGGGGATAAGAAAAGTAGGGTTTTGAGCCCTATAATCCATGTATAAATATGTAATGGGTCGGGAAGAATAGGAGTTCATTGGGTTATGCTCTACTCTAGTTGGTTCTGCTCGCCAGGAGAGTGAGAGAATAGACTGAGAATGAAAGGGTCTATGTTTGATTGTTAGGGAGAAGTTGCAGAGAGAGGATTGCACTACAGAGAGGTTAGGAAAGATGGAGAAATAGATAGCATAATATCTCTATTGTAAGTGCAGTGCACAAGCCTAAAATGATTACAAAAAGAATAATAAAGAAGCGAGTCATTGTGGACATATCTCAAAGTTGGATGAACCAAATTAATTATTGTGTCTGCTTCCATGTTTATGTGATTGATCATGAATATTCCCTTTATGCATGTTAGACTAGATCTGTCTACTATATTATCACTACGAAGTAGTTATGAATGTTACATTAAATGGTTTATGTTGCAATATTTCATAGAATGATACTATATAAATGAATTCACTAAGTAACCAAGGAAGAAAAAATATAGGATAATGCACATGGAACAAATGAGTAAGAATGAATAAGATGATCACCAGCTAATCCCCTTTTATTTTTTGGATTTTTGGTAGCTGACCTTCATTGGGAATTTTCCCACTGCCACGTGACAACCCATGATTGGGCCACGTGGTAACCGCCTATTGGCCCACGCCATCCACTTGTACAATCATCTTGCCACATCATCTACCTACCACATCAACCTGCCACATATTATATGGATGCCATGTGTCATCCATGTACCATACAGCCTGTCATGTGGCTGTATAGACTTCCATGTGGCACTTCCTCATTGGTCCACATGTTGACCTCAAAATGCCAAAAATGAGTGACAAGTGGCAGCCTCTGGTGCTGCCACATCACCATGTTGATGTCAACATGACACATGTATCCCTTTGCATGTGCCACATACACAATAAATATGCTGACATCATCCGTACTGATGTTGACATCAACAGTACAGATGTTGACTCATCCCTGCTGACTGGGCTAGGTTGACCAAAAATTTGACCGTAGATATATTTTGTCCCCTAAATCCGTTTGATGATCCATTTATGTCGTTGGAAAGGTTGCAATGCAGTATTCATGATGATGCCAATTTCACTGAGATTTGAGAACTTTGATTTTTTTCCCTTTCTCTATTTGCTGAGGCCATTCTGATCTTCCTAAGTTGCTTCTCTGAATTCTGATTTATCCTTAGTCTTCTCTAGATCTGTTTTGTATCATGCCTTCCCACTGAGAGATTTTGGACCACCAAAATCTTTCAACAATAAATAGATAAGTGAGGGAAGAGTTCCCTCACCTTTTCCTTCTCAATCCACTTTTCCTTGCTTGGATGTGTTCCCTTTAAGCCCACTCGAAGATAATCAACATCACCCCTGTGTGAGGTCCTCATCCTTTTGTCCAAGATGATATATTCCTTCAACTCATCCAAGTACTTAAGAGAAAACTCATCAACTAAAGGTATTGAAACTTCCTCATCCTGATCCATGATCATGGGAAGCTTAAAAAGTTTCAAGTTTTCCACATTTACAACTAAGTAGATCTTCATATAAGGTGGAAGATCTAGGCGAAAAACATTGGTACAACTTTTCTTGAAAATAGTGAAGGGTCCATATCAAATGGGATTGAGTTTCTTGCCTTCACCCTTCAACATCTCCTTGTTGATGTGAAGTGATACCTGGTCTCCAACCTGGAACTAATGATCAACCCTATGTTTTTCATGTCGAGCCTTATACTATGCTTGAATTTTCTCCAACTATTCCCTGACTGCTTGATGTACCTGTTTGATCCTCTGAATGAACTTGTTGGCTCTGTCTTCATTTCTTTCTTCATTTGAATCGACATCTCTCCAATACATCAAGTACAAAGGGAGCTTAGGAAAATACCCAAAACATGTCTCAAAAGGCGAGCAGTTAGTGGATGAATGTAAGGTTCAATTGTAAGCATGTTGTACATAAGGTATATGTTCATCCCATAACTTGGGATGCTTGTTGCAATGGACTCGAAGAAAAAGTACCATTGTTTGGTTAACAACCTTTGTTTGTCCGTCGGTCTGTGTATGGAAAGCAGTGCTCCTCTTCAACTTAGTGTCCATCATTCTCCACAATCGCGTCCAAAAATCCTCAAGGAATCAATTATATTGATCTGAGATAATGGATGTGGGTAACCCAAAGTGAACCCAAACATACTGAAAGAAGAGATTACTAGTTTGCTCAACAATGATATGCTTTTTACATGAAATTAAGATACACATCTTGCTAAACCTATCCACTACAATATACAAATAGTCATTACCCATTTTCAACATTGGTAAACCCCCTACAAAATCCATGGAGATACTTTCCCATGGATGGGATGGAACATGAAGTGGTGATTATAGCCCCAATTTTCTATTAGTGGTCTTACAAGTAGAACACATCACACACCCCTTTACATATTTAGTTAAAATTGATTTCATTTGATGCCAGTAACAAAATCTCTATAGATGATCCATAGTTTTTCCTACCCCAAAATGACCAGACACGTGAGAAGTGTGATCTTATCATATCACATGGACTCATTTACTTGTAGGAATACACAACTTTCCAAGATGGTAGAGTAGTTTTCCCTGCAGACAATAGTTCTCTACCTGTGCACCATGGGTTAGCTTCTCATATACTTATTTAAAATATTCATCAATGACATATTTTTCCACATAGATATCAGGAGATAAAGAAGCATTCTTCAAAATAATAGAAGCAACAATAGGAGTTCTATAAATCATATCAGCTACCTTGTTACTTGTACCCTTTTTGTATTTAATTACCAAATGAAATTGTTGAAGAAAACCCATCCATCTGTAATGTCGAGATTATTGCAACTTTGTTTTTGGTTGAAGATATTGTAAGGGTTGATGATCTTTATGTATGATTGTTTCCTTCCCTAACAAGTAGTGCTTCCATTTATTTACTCTTTGAACTAATGCATACAACTCTTTATCATATGTAGGATAGTTAACAACAAATTGGTTAAAAGTTTCAGAGTKGTAACATATAGGCTTAYGATATTGCATCAATAATGCACCCATAGTGTTAGYACTAAAAGTYACACTTTGACTGCTAAAGTGCAACCTCARTATCCATTAATAGRTTTATGAGGTAAGTATTAAAATGTGTTTTCAAATGGATAAAACTCAATCTAGCAATGTTAAAACACAAGAARKTCTAGATGAAATGCATTAGAAAAAGAGGTCTTGTTTAACTTAGATTTGGTTTTTGAGGATTAATGTGGATAGAAGGAAGAMTTTAGTGAAATAAGTGAAGTAATTCTACCATTAGCATCAGKATTTACTAGTAGACAAAGGAAAGAAAATCTTTAGATACAAGAGCTTCTTAAATCAAAGCTCAAAACTCTGAGAAAGTTATAACAACATCAYAATCAAAMCTTCATTACAATATAGCTACAAATATCATTTGAATCATTCAATGAMAATAAAATTTCAGAGTGAGAGAGAGACAAGATGGCAARAGAGAAAAYTGRCTTCCATTAAACAAAATTTSATCAAGTCTGATACATCAAACCAGAGCAGGCTTTGTTACATTAATATCACCAAAAGAGTCTTTTACATCAACCATTCGAACCTACACAATGTGTTCTAATGCCTATTTTATATCCTAKATAGGGAATAATAACATACAATGTGAGTTCCATCCTCTAGCATAGGATTCTCCCATCCAAAACTGAAGTAAATACACCGATACAAACTGAAAATAAAAAACTGCTACATAAAAGGCTAATGTTGGCAACTATATTAATACCTTAATATTGCATGATGAGGTGTCCTTTGAGCACATTCCTCTTCTTTCCAGGTATCCTCTAGATTTTAACATATCTCCAGACAATTGTATCATGCTTCCCTAGCCATTTGTCCATCATTGATACTATTGAAACCATGAAAATAGGAGTTCACAACATATTCAGTAATGTTGACTGTCTCATCTAGTTTGCAGTGAAGTTCACAACGCTTGACCGTAGAAACTAGTTCGTAGCGCCAAGCACTGTGAACTTTCCAATCTAGAAAAGCCTCCAAAACACCCAAAAAACCTTCTTTAGAGTAAGGGGTGCCTGTAGAAATTTCATAATCTGGTTTATGAGTGAAAAAATCAGTCATAAGCATTATACTTCCCCAAAATATTCAAAAAGGAAAGGATAAGCACTTCTAAAACTAATATTATTTAAGACATTTCACTTCACTTCCTGAGTTTGGTACTCCTTCTGGTTGCATCTTGGGCCAACACATTCAAATTCCTTTGGGATAATTCTTCCTTGAAAGGATGCAACTCCATCTTTAACCCCTTGATTTGAACTTGGTAGGTTATATTTTGTATGTATAGGATCTTAAGAAGCATGTGGAGAGGTATAAATCTCTTAGCAATGAACTTGGGCTCTACAAGAGTCTCATGATACATACCCATGAGATCTCTTAACTTCTTTTTTCCAACAAACTCTTCCCTTTTCAATTTAGAAATTTCATCTCTGGCTTCTCTAAGTTGTCTGATCAACCTTTTAAAAGTAGTGTTCTCTAGACGGGTGGTTATGTCTATAACCTCAATGTGATTTTAAACAACCACAACTTTACCTTTTCTCTTGATGGGAGCTTCCACTACTTCCTCTTTTTCAATACTTTCATTCTTTGTTGATGACCTAGTGAAAGGCCTCCTAACTCTAGCTTCAACTATAACAGATGGTGATGGGAAAAGTAGCATCCTTCCCTTTGTGCCCGTGGCTCTGGCTAATGTAATTTCTGCTAATTCTAGAGCTAGTTGGGGTGAAACCTCCCTTTGTGGAGAGTAATAATATCCCCCTTCTTCTTCCTATTCCTTAGGAGCCTTGTCATTTTTAACAATGCCTTTTCTCTTCCTCTTCTTACTTGTCTTTGTATATATAGTGCTATTATCTTGAAGAGTGATTTTCACCCTGGATTGTGGAGTAGGATCAACATTTAATCGAAAGTGTGCAGAGGCAATGAACCACTCCCAGAAAATGTTTTTCTTGTTTAACTTTTCCATCACAAGCATCTTAATCAGTCTTGAGAAAAAAACACTTGTGTCAAATGCATTTGACTTAGCCTGAACTCTGTTAGCCATTTTTCCAATGCTTCTAAACAAATAGAAAGGGAGATTCATGAGATCTTTTCATGTGAAGTGCAACATAAGTCTAATGTGGTACTGATTAATCATATTGAACCTTCCCTCACAGGTGAAATATATTTGGATTACCCTTATCTACTTATCAAATCCTTCAACCATTTGGCTCCTGGGAACCCCCTTTGATAGATTATCTCCCTGGCATTCTGGATTAAGGAATTCTTTGGAGAAATATGCATTTAGGTTCATGGACTTAAACCTCCTTTCACCATTATTTGGAATCTTGGTAGCTGCTTCTATCGTTTATTCAGATACCTCAAGTTCAAGTGTCCCAACTTTAGTTTTGGTTCCATCAAAATTGAAAGAAAATTCTCTAGCCACCTGAGGGTGCCCCCTCTGCATCTTCTAACAGAAATTAAAACATCCCACTCTTTGGAAGACCTCCCTTATCAGGGGTTCAACAGTAAACATATTCATGTCATAGGGTTCAGTCCTCATAATTACCCCTCCATTGTGAGCCTTCTTTTGTTGTGGAATATCTATTGATGTCATAAGAAGAAAACTTAACCACCAATTTGAGGTTTGCAAGAGGAAAAAAACAAAAGAGAGGACTTAGGGTTTGGATGGATGATTTCCTTCAAAAGATGGTTCTGTCTAAGGTTTTAGTGTTCTTCAGACTATTTGACCTCCAGGATTAAGAAAGAACAATTGATAGTCAAGGATATGAATGAAGCCTACACAAGAAAGACAGAAGATAAAAGGAGACAACTTGTTGTAAAACAATTATGTCCAAAACCTCACTATTATCTTGCAAAATTCATCATATCTTTATCACAAAAATTCTTTTCAATTTCAATTTCAAAACGATAGAAATGAATATAAAATGGAGATCTTGATGAAGAATATCTGGTAAATGGTATGGGACAAATTACTAACAATTCTAGGTCACTGCAAAGAGTTTGTAATGCTAGAACAGGGGATTCATAGTAGAGTTCATAGCATAAGCAACAAAATCCAAATATGGGATAAGCAAGGTGGCCTAACAACAAGGTTTATTTGAGATTTGGTAAAAAGAGGTTGAGAGATCTGCAATTGGTTGAGAATTGTAATAACAGGGGTAAGTAGGATAGTTGGTAGCACGGATCACCAGTTCGCAACACCTAGGAAAATAAATGATAAACACAACCTTTATTTTCATTCAACATAGCTAAAAATTCTCATAGAGTACCAGGAGGTTGAGACTTGAAAATTGATATGCTTGAGCCTGAACAAATATGTGTGAAAATGGTCTAACCTCCAACTCCCTTTTGCCATCTATTTTGTAGAAATTTCCATAGTGTCTATCTAAAAGAACCAATGTTTGTAGCCCCGAGCTAGAAGAAATTTTGAAAAATTGGAAAAATAGATAAAACAATTTAATGGTGTTGGCACAGGGGAAGACCCAGGGTTCAATGCTTCAACAATGCACCAACAAAACCCTAACTATTGGCCCTTTCAGCAACACCTGGGAAGCAGATGAAGTCTCACCCTAGGTAGAGGCAGGGGTGGTTGCAAGACTCAGGTGTCTGCAACCTTAGCTGGGACACAGATCTGTGATTCTTACTCTTAGAAATCACTTTAGTATAGATCATTCATCAGTATTTAACCCTCATGGCACTCCGCAAATGGAACAGAGCACCACAAAATTCACTTAGATATAGGTTAAGTTAATACTTAGCAACAACAAAATAGGTCTAGCACACAACACTTTCATATATCTCAAATATATACCCACACATCTAAGAAGCACAAAGCAAAGTGGATCTATATAAGTATATCATAGCAAAGCACATAGCATAATCATATCAAGCACAACACATGGAAAGAAACCAACACATTAGGTCGAAGCACTGAGCACAACACACAGAGTTACCATGGTTCACCCCCACCCTGGGGCTACATCCACAAAGTCTTATTCTTCTTTATTGGCTTTGGTCAATCGGGTTATAGCACAGAGCTCACACTTGTACTCTGCATAGGACAGAAGATTTGCGTGCACCTCACCAGATCCTCCTTCCTTGAGTAGATCTAGCACAAAGCCTTCTTACAATCTGTGCACTCAGCACTTACAACACTTGCACTTAGCTCTGCAGGTTGGTCACACAATATACACAAAGCCTTTACTAGCACTTATCTTATCTTCTCACCCTCTCTTACATTTCTTAGCTACTTATTTATACTTTACAAAATAGGCCTAAATATGGGTAAACCCATGGGAAGACATCCCTTTCCCATTACATTAACCCAAAACCCTAAAAGGGACCCAAAAGTGGGTCGAGATCCTGTGATCTCTGCCTCGCCTGGCGCTCCATCTTTGACAGGATGTCAAAGTCCAAAAATGGTCATATATGATCAAGTGTTCCTCAAAACTTGGTCAAGGGACAACAAGCCCCCAACACTCACCTGTGACTCGTCCCAAGTCACTATGGTATGATCAACTCTGCTTCTAATGTCTCAAGTGTTACACATTATTTTCATCATCCCTATGAATGTTAATGACGTAAGCCTACCTTTTGCCTTCAAAGGGGTCAGTGGCCTGAGTTCCTGAAGAAAGAAGAGAGAATAACTTTTCTGGAGAAAATAAGTTGCATTCTCCTTTGTAAAAACCCTATTAAAGAGGATGTTCACAGGTTTCTATATAGGCAAGGTGTGAGAATGCCTGATTCTCATAGGCTACACCATAGCTGGGTTGCGAGAGGCTCACAGGTTTCTCTATAAGAAGGGTGCAAGAATGATCATACGTGGGAAAAATGAGCATATTCTCGATGCTTCTAGAAGGAGAAACTTCCATGGTGAGGTGGCATCTGAATGGTTTGGATCTTACTCACTTTCATGATTTAGTGGGATCATCCTAACCTCCTCACCTTATCCTCTTCATCTTATAAATAGAGAGGATCTCTCATGGAGAAAGTTGGCTTGGATGAGATTAGATTTTTGGATTCGCTTGGATTGGATTGAGCTTTTGATATTGTTGGCTTGGCTAGATGAGCCATTTTGTCAAGATAGATTGTGAATATTATCAGATCTATGCTCTTAGAATTCTTGGAGTGGAAGTGTGTGGGGAATGAAAGACAGTTGGAAGGGACCTTACGACATCAAGGCCATGGTTGTAATCTCTCTTTAACATTTAATATGATACAACAATATGATTCTTTCCTATAAAGCTTGTTGTGTTTTATTGTATGATTCCTTGATCACATACATAGGTTTATATTGAGTTTATGCTATTACTATAACTTTGGTTGGCTACGTTCTTTTGCAGGTTCACCATTGTATGAGTGTTGGAATGGAGCTAGGATGGAGATGGCGAGAGGAAGCGGTGTTTAAATGTTATGTCAGCTATCCCTCTTTAGTTAGTAAATTCAATATCTAAAACTTAAGGAAAGAGTCATGTTTTGGTGTGTTTTGTTCTAGATCTAGGTGGATCTAGGGAGATCAGTTAGTATCTGCACCTATCGATTTATCCAAGAACATCGAGCTTGGCCCGATCTACTTTAACCTGCTGTAGTGCGACAACCTCTTGCTCAGTGAACTCCTGGATCACTACGTCGTTTACTGGTCCTTCCATGTGTTGTACTGCGGTGATCACAACCTATTTAGGCTTGGCTTCCTGGCTCTCAACTTTAGTGAATAGTTGGCATGCTTTCTCTTGGAGTGGTTGAATTCATTGAGAGACTTCCATCACTTTACTTTGTAGCATGTGTACCTATTGTTGGGCAGTACGTTGTTCTGTAAATCGCTTCATTCTTTCAACTGGGGTCAAGGCCTTCAGCTACGCCTGTAGCGTATCTGTATGCTACTTTGCTTCTTGGAGTTGTGCCTCTAATGTATGAAATTCTGGGTTCTCTGTAAGGTTCTCATAAGTCTGGGTGCTTCTAGCGCTCATCTACTTACATTCCAAAGCCAAGGTTTTTAACCTGTCAACTACACTATGGGCAATTGCCTCACTTAGATCTCTTACTTCTTAGGGAGTCTCGGGCATGATACGAAGTTCCAGATTTGTGATGCACTGCTGAAGTTGATGGATTACTTCTTCAAGTTATGCCACCTACTGTGGGACACATTCTTCAATTTTCACTTCAATGAACATCACAGAGCGAATTTATTTGTGAACTCATTCCTGTACATCAAGTTGCTCTGCTAGAAATTGGTCCTTGCTCTACTGTAACTATGCTTTCTCATCCTCCCACTTCGTTTGTCAGGAAAGTTGTTCATGTTCTGCCTTCCTCTATTGTAATATACGTGCGTTGTGTACTTGTGCCAAAGCCTGGGTGGCTTGCGTTGTGTCTTCTTGAGCTCATCGAAGGTGAGCTTTGACTTTCTCGACGATCTGGCATAATTGGGTGGGGTCATCACCTGTTCCTATTGTTCCCTTCATCAAGGGCATAGTAGGAATGACTCAGTTGGACTAGAGTGCCTACTACACTTCTTGAAGTTCATCCGTGAGTCAGTTGAATATCTTCTCCTGCTTCGCTTATTTCCTTTCTGTGATCTCTAGTGAGGCATCATTCAACTTAGCGATCAAGAAGTCGAAGTCATCCTGTGTGAAGGTAGTCTTAAAAGTAGTCTGGGTGGCCTTATTTTTATTTTGGGATGAGGGCTTTGGTGGGGTGACCTTCCTTTTCTTAGAGGGATCCTCCTCCTCTCTAGGTGGAGGAACCTCGCCTTTGTTTTGCTCAACCTCTGTGCCACCTAGTTCGTCACTGTCACCTCCCTGCGCAGGTGAGATCGAAGTAGTCTTCGTGGATGTGCTATGGATATATTGAACTTGATCATCCATCTTAGTCTTTCTTAGTCCAAGTGTATCTAGTATAGCTTCAGGGCTTTCCACATCGTATATTTCTGTGGGGTCCGCTAGAACAAGGAGGTCTGCCGACCATTCCTTGGTAATCTACTCCAAGTCTTCTTCTATCAACTTGTAGTATGACTACAGTTGTTTTTTGTGCTCATCAGTGCACGTTGTGATATAGGTGAAGTGGTGGTCTACTCTGAATTTGATCAAAGGTCTAAACCTATGAAGTGTGTTTGGTGCGAGGCACGATGTAGACTAGATTGCATTATTCAATTGGTTGTAACAAGTGTGGAAGACGACATTGGGCTACCACTTCTTGTTCATGTCGCTAGAGTACCACAGCATACAGAACTTCATGGCCAGTGGTTTGAAGGTTTGATCTCTAGAAAAGTGGCACCTTCTGGTAGCTCCCAGGCGATGAAAGTGATAAGTATGAGCAACCAACTAAAGTGGAATTCATACCCTTGGTCTTGTGCTTCTCTATAGTCAAGCTCAAGTTGATTTACAAGGTACATCTCCCAGTTCATTTGTTGTCCCTCCACACACTTCCCTGTGAGGTCAACTACAAATCCAGTCAACTCTTGTAATGATCCCAAGTGATTATGCAAGGATCATCACTGTTTTGGTGTCTTTTTAAAAAAAAATCTGACTAAGGTATTTCGTCAAACACTTTGCTGATCTACTTTTTAGATGTGTTTATATGTGTATATGAAGAAAATAATAGAAAGAGATAACCATGGAACATACCTCAACCATATGAAATAAAATAGACAAGCCAAAACATTTCAATTCTTCTTTATTCATAAAATAGAGAAACCTACTACAATGAAGATGTCGATCTGGAATGCTCAATAGATGGCCAAGAAGATAGACAATAGATAAGAGCTGCTACAAAATTTTCCCGCTAATACAAAAGATACCTCCAAAGGCTGAATAAGAAATGAAGATCAATATAAGTAGATCTAAATGCCAAACTCTCCAACTAAAGAATGCCATGCTCCAATAGAAGGCTGAAACCCTCAA
>JASDQU010502061.1:24157-36180 GCA_032191745.1 Picea mariana | reverse complement strand
CGCAAGTTTTTCGATATGAGAATAATTGAGTTCCGGTCCAACTAGGCCTTGGATCAGGTAATAGATCACATATTATGAGAGTAAATCATCTTCCTAAACTAAGACCATGTTGATGGTTGAATCTGCTGCAACCAAGTATAATAAGAAATCTTTGTTATATTTGGGTGGCCGAAGTAGAGGGGCAATTGTGAGGGCATGTTTCAATGCTTCGAAGGAGCGTTGAGTGGAATCATCCCAATAAAAAGGAACATCTTTCTTCAGTAAGCGCATAAAGCCTTTTTTGATCTTGGTATAGTTGGCGATGAAACGCCTTAAAAAATTTGCCTTGGCCTATAGACTCTGAAGTTGAAGGATTGTGCATGGGGGAGGCAAATGAACTATTTCCTCCACCTTGAGAGGGTCGACCATGATCCCTATTTTTGACACTATGAAACCTTACAAAAACCCTGATGTTATGTAAAAGATGCACTTGTTTGGATTCAAGTGAATCTGAAAATAGCGACATCGCTCAAAGATAAGTCAGAGGTGTGTGGGATGATCCATTCTCTTGCGAGATAGAGATGCTAAATCATCTAAATAGGCCTCGACTATATTCTTGAGATCATGGAAAGCAAAAGACATGGCCCACTGAAAGGTCGCTCCAGCATTTTTAAGACCAAAGGGCATCTTATGATACGCGAATGTACCCCATGGACAAATGAATGTCATTTTGTGTTGGTCTTCAGGTTTGATTTGTATCTGATTATATCCCAAAAAACCATCCATGAAAAAAATGGCCTCGCAACCTACACATTCATCAATTATCTGGTCGATGAATGGTGTGGGAAAATTATCTTTTGGACAAGCCTTGATCAAATCACAAAATTTCGTACATATGCAAATCGTGCCCTATTTCTTATTGACCGACACATGATTTGACACCCATTGGGTCAAATGGATAGGATAGATAAAACTGGCTTTCAGCGGTTTCTCGACCTCAACCTTAATGGTTGCTGCTTTCTTGGGATTAACTGGATGAAGCTTCTGCCAAACAGGCTTGGCATCCAGATAAGTTGTGATTTCATGTTTGACTATTTTTGGATCGATGTCTGGCATTTCCTCATAAGACCAGGAAAAAATGTCACGAAATTATTTAAATATATTTGTGTAGATTTGAATCTCTCCAGGGGAACAGTTAGCTCCAAAGAAAAGATTCTCCACAATGCTAGGGGTTCTGGAGATATTAATCGGTATGGTTTCAGTGATAGTTTCCATATTACCCTCGGCATAAACCTCATGTGTAGTTAAGGGATTAATAGGACAAGACCTATCTCCAGTCATAGTCAAGGTGAATTCTCCTGCTTCGATTCTGCTTAACTCTGGGAGGAAGTATGATCTGTGATGGAGATCATCCTAGGGTTTGTGCGGACTAGTCAGTGCTTCAATTATTGCTTCGTCGGAGGGCAAGACTAAGTCTAATGAATCAGTATCAGTGAGAGAGCCTTGAGCCCAAATAGGCTAGAGAATTGGATCCAACTCTTGTGCAAGAGTTGGATCTATGTCAGCCAAAGCTTGCTGGACTAAAGAGTACGCTACTTCGACTGTGGACAAGGGCATGGACATGCCAGGGTGCCCTGTCCCTTCCATCATGGTTGATGGGGAAGGAAGTATCCATGGATCGTTGAAGTAATTCATGCAAAATCTCAACCTTATGGTGGTCGAATATGAACTTGACATCGCCTTGAGGGGGTGAGTAATTGAAGGTACCCATCAAAGATGGGCACAAACTAACCCCTACGTTGACTATGCCCAGTTGGGGATTATCAATCATCGAGACCGTGGATACCCCCAATGAAGGGTCAGGTCTAGAGAAAGACAATTGATCAATGGTCACAATTCGGTCCTCGTGTAGAAACAACAAGACCCAGAAAATTGTAGCAACCACTTCTTGCATGGCATAAGTCCAACTCCTTCCTAACAAGAGATTGTAGTCAAGGGACGCGTCGACTACTTCTACCTCGATGCACATAGTCTTCCCTCCTAATTGCATGGGGAAAGAGGGAATGATACCATGTGGTCAGAACGAATGACTGTTGAAAGTAGTGAGAAGAGTAGGTGACAGAGACAAAATGGGCTGGCCAATGCCCTTCCAACATGCTAGTGACATAACACATGTTGAGGCACCCTCATCAACCACCATGAAAAAAATGTTTCGAGTAAACATTTTCGTGGGGTGAGCCACTACTATATAAAATTCTATGAGTTAAGGCACATGAGGCTTTAAGTCAGTTGTATCCAGCATGATTGTACCTGGATTACAAGTCTTGGTAGATCCTAAAGTGGCTAACAAAGCTTTTTTCTGGGAGGGGCAGCTTTGGAGGACCTCCAAAGAGGACATCACACAAGGGGTTTGGGACAAATCCTCCACCACAGAATAGTTCTGGGCAACCCTTGTGGTCACCAATTCTGTTGTGGGTGGGAAATCCCCCTATGGATTAACACTTAGGGTTTTATCATGCATGCAGAAAACACCTAAAGATTCCTACTTTTTACCATCATCCCAGACCTAATCCCCATTATTCTTAAGAAAATACACAGTTAAGAAGATCAAGTGAACTTACCTTATTTTTGGCATTTGATATCGATCCCTCTTCACGCTTGGTCACTCTTTGACAACAACTCTCCTCCCAAGGATGACCTGCATTCACAAAAGAAAAAAAAAGAACTCCATATGCATTTGATCTATAGATTAATGGGTTAGAGATTTAATCAACTTGTACGCAATAAACAATGAAAACCTCATATGGTGGGACGGGAAAAGTACTTATTTATTATTAACTTCACTAAAGAAACTTACAATGATGAAGTTGACCACTGCTCCATGAATCTGGTCCTGGGATCCTCTTTTACTATGCACCAACTGCTAACACAGTTGCTTCTCTTCTTTGTTGAAATCACAAAATGGTTGCAGAATCTTGGGCAAAGGGGAATACAAATTCAGGTAGAGTTTCTTACTATATTTTTCCTCCTTTCAAATGGGACCCCTAACCCTTCTTTTATAGGCTAGAAGAAGCTGGGTATTTGGTCGAGTGATTGGCCATGCATGGCCGAAAGGTTTAGTTAACTTACCCAAAGTTGTGTGTTCCGTCAACAACTTTCCTTTTTCTGTGCTTTTGTAGGTACACACAGGTTGTCTTGGGTCAGCTAGCGTGTGCACACATGCAGTAATGGAGAAGGGTGCATGGGCCTTTATAAAAGGGGTTTTTAAGAAGAGTTGTTCAATAGTGTTTTGGAAAAGAAGGAATCTGAGATGGCTTGATGCCAGGTAAGCATGTCTGGTGAAAATTAGGGTTATAACAATAAGGGTTGATGATCTGTATGTATGATTGTTTCCTTCTCTAACAAGCAGTGCTTCCATTTCTTTACGCTTTGAACTAATGCATACAACTCTTTATCATATGTAGTATAGTTAACAACAACTTGGTTAAAAGTTGGTTAGTGGGTGCTTCCTTCTAGCACCCACTAGAAGGAAGCACCAACTCCCTGGTTTCTCTAGCACCAACTAGAAGGAAGCACCAACTCCTTGGTTTCTCTAGCACCAACTAGAAGGAAGCACCAACTCCGTGAGTGTTTCCAGCACCAACTGGATGGAAGAACCAACTTCCAATCATACAGGCACCAACCTGTATCACAAAGAACAATAGTTCTCCCTTACACCACCCTGCCACCCTAGTTTCTCTGGCTAAAACCAGATGGAAGCTACAACTCCCTATGTTCAAGAACCCACTTGAACCTATGAGGACAATAGTCGTCCCTAGCACCTCCCAACCACCCTTAAATGTAAATTCCTTGTTACTAAAACTTATTACAGCGGTATAAGTTATTCAATTACTTACCAGCCTTGCCATTGTTCTGTTACACTACTATGCCCTATCTGCATTAGTGTCTTCTGCACCCACCTTTCACTTTCTGTTCTTTTGCCTTTTATGCTCTCTGCGCCATATCCCTTCAATGCACCATTCCTCAACTGTGCATTTCTGCTCCTGCGCTCTGCCTCCTTGCACACACCTCAATTCTCCTCCATAGTGACAACACCCCTCTCTTCTTTTTTCATCATTCTTATAGTACCTGTGCTCCTTGTGCATGCAATATTCATAATGCCTCTGCATGCACACTCCATGCCAAATTCCTTCATAACTTGAGTGCTCTTTCTGATCATCATCGTGACTCTTCAACTTCTCTGGTTGTTTTCCACCATGCGTCTAGAATCACTGGGTGTTCTGCTAAGATTTCTCAACCTCTCTGGTAGTTGAGACTCCTCGTCTTCTCTGTTACAGACGAGCTCACCCTCTCTGTTTCATCTACAGGATTCAATGCTCATCCATCTATCAATCCCTTCTAAGAATAGTCTTCCTTAATTGGAAGAAGCTTGGAGACTCTTCATCTCCTCTGGCGATCACACAGAGGTCTCTTCTAATTCTCTGGAAGATGCCATCAATGATTTCTGGCAGTTTCACTGTGTCGTGCATCAGTAGCCCTCCAAACTCCTTCAGGTTTATCTGCGTCATTGGATGAACTTTATTAGATCTTGCATTCATTTCGGCATTTCTGTGGCCAAGCTTAGCACCTCTAGCTTCTACCTCCATCTTCCATCGATGTGACCAATGGATATGACCACACGCTTATGCCTTCCTAAGTTTGAGGCACAAATGCACCTTTTGGATATGCAGCGAGCAAATCTGGATGGCCAGAATTTGTGCTCCCAGATTTATGGTTGGGATTGGATTCCGGAGCCCCCCTACCATTCTACCTTTAAGTGGAGGGGGGGGTCTGGAATTGGGTGCGCATATCTCGAGCAGTTAGGATTAGAGTGCCTAGATCAACGACACTCAAGCGATTCTGGACCCCCCCTACCTTTCTGCCTTTAATATGGGGGGGGTCCGGAATGGTGGAGTATTGACGAAGGGCCCCACTCCTGTCATGTCACCTTTTGTATCGTTTTCCACCTGACCGTGCGACAAGGCTCGTTCCCTTTAGCCCCTCCCCGTCCTCTGACATCTTTCCATCTCCCGAGTGGTGTAAATCTGCTGACATCACACGTGGATTGACACGTGTTGAATACTGCCACGTGTAATTCTGATTCGTGACTTACATGTGCTTGAAATGTTGAATCAGTCTGACACTTGTCATTACCTGGTTGTGCCATGTGTTCCTAGATAACGTGGTATGATGACGTGACTTGGGTCAACGGTCCAGATCACATCTTGATCTGATAGTTCAGATTCAGTCGGGATTTCACACATCGCGATTTCGACACTCTTGTCGTTCTGTGTTTTTGTCACTTCAAAGTCCTGATCCACAAAATTCCGTAATGGAGTCGTATCAACGGTCCAGATCACAACTTGATATGATGGTTGCAATTACGTCACGATTTTGCATATCACGATATCAGGATTCTTGATGTTAATATTCTTTGACATATCCAACACTCGATCCTTGAAACCTTGAAATGGTCTTGGATCAACGGTCCATATCTGATCTTGATTCAACGACTGTGATTGAATCACGATTTCGCATATCGCGATTTCGACATTTTTGTTGCATTGTTTTCTTGTCTCTCCATGTCGCGATTCACGAAACTCTGATATGGAGTTGGATTCAACGGTCCAGATCTGATCTTGATTCAACGATTGCGATTAAGTCACGATTTTGCATATCGCGAAATCAAGATTTCTGTGGATGATATTACTTGACATGTCCAACTCTCGATCCCCGAAACTCCGACATGGACTGGAATCAATAGTCTAGATTCAACCTTAATATAATGGCTAAGATTAAATCATGATTTCAGATATTGCGATTTCAAGAGGTTAGGGAACATCATTCCTTTGACTCTCCAGTCAGTGGACTGACGATCTACCCCCACGTGTCCTACCTAAAGATCGACGGTCCTCCTTCTTTCGAGATTTTGTGAGCCCTCTACTCCTTGCACTTTAAACAATTTGCAGGTTCTCCTCGCTCCAATGGTGGTCGGACCCTACGCTTGGATCTAACAGCTGAGATCTATCCTCCTCTTCAATGATCTCTTCTCGTCTACATTCAGATCTGAGGATCCTCGTTCTTTCGAGAATTTTGAATGGAATCCAATGATCAGAGATTCTTCTCAAACTTTACGAGTCTTCGATCACTCGATCAATGTTGCGTTGCCTTCGATCATTCACCTTCGATCATTTGATATTCCTGAACTTATCTTCTATTTTCCTGTCGATTACAAACTTCCTGTACTCATGCCATCTTCACTATTGTAATTGCCATCAATGACAAATATACGCTGCGTGTAAAACATACCAAACATCCTCTGCACTATCTCTTCTGATCTTATCGAGGTTGCTCTGCAGTGTCTTCCCAAAATACTTCTGGCACCCGTCTGTTACATTCTTTCTGTACTCATGCCATCTTTATTGATGTACTTTCCATCAATGACAAGCATATGCTACCTGTTAAACATTTCCAACATTCCCACTCCTATGCAAACCCCATCTGGCTCTCCTAGTGGTCCTTCTTCTTCTGGGCACTCTCTTCCCAGTTTTATTCCAACACTCCCTCAATTTCCTTTTGGAGGACCTTCCTCATCTTCTACTGGCAGTCTTAATCCTAGTGGAACTATTCCATCATTCACATCGAATTACTAGATTCCCGTCGGTGGACAATTTCACCAAGGTGGCATGACTCAACCCCCTCTCATCAGGCAAATTCCTATTGGAACGCATATCCCAATTGAAACACAACCCCCAATTGGAACACTGTCCCCAATTGGAACATCACCTTCAATAGGAGGATCGACCCCACCTTATGGACAAAACATACCTCTGTCCTTGGCCCAGTATTGGAATTAGTTGATACAACATCCTCCTCAATCGACTGGGGGGCAGTAGTTTCCAGCTGTGTCCGTAATACCCCCTAGTATGGGCCAACGATATCCAGGTTCGTTCAATTCTATTTGGGGCTCGAATGCTCAAACTCACATTCCTATTCCAGCATATAATCCCATGAGATACTATCCTCTCCAACCACCACCGAATCTTCCTGGGTCTTCACATTATATGCAGACTGCTTATGGTCCTACTAGTTTACTGATAGGGCTTCCTCTCCAAAGCCACCAGTACCCATAGGTGAATCGACAGTTGCCCTTTTTGGCCACTCTGGATCTTCCTGATCTGTCAAGGATTTTAAATGATCCAATTCGTCACTCTCCCCAATGGCCTGCTATACCAGCCAAGCTACCATCGGACATTCCTAAATTCGACGGCAAATAGGGAGAGGACTTGTTGATGGATGACTCTATTTGTTTACATATTTTTCAATGAACCATCACAGGTTCTGCTGCGAAGTGGTATATAGAATTACCACGGGGTTTCTTCTCTGACTTCAAAACCCTAGCTATGGATTTCCTCACACACTACTAGTTACTGATCCATTATGAAACAAGGACTGAGATTTTGAGTTCCTTCAAACAGAAGAAGGCCACTCATATATTTGATCACATTCATGAGTGGCGATGGAGACGACGTCTCATTAAGCTTGAACTCCTCGATCAGTTGCTGATAGAATGGTTCACAAAATCATTTTTGAATGACATCGGTCATGACATTGCCATGGGTGGAGTAGTCACGGAAGAGCAGGCTATAAGTCGTGCTCAATACCTTGACCTCGTTTACTCACAAACGGATACCCTTTATGATTTACTACCTGAATTACCTCATCCTTCCACTTCACCACTTCAACTACTCCAGCTGCTTCACATGCAGCCGACGGTGTGATTGGCACTTTCCAGGCCCAAACACATTCTGCCTCAAGTGCAAACCCCAAATCTGCTTCTTCTAATGTTCAAAATTCTCTGTCTCCTACCCCTCCCATCGGCAAGACTTCTGAGGTAAATGCAGTTCAATCTACCCCAGTCGGTAAAAAAAAATCCAAAAAGGGAAGGGGTAAGAATAAGGAGGACAAAAATACTTCTCAAGCAGAGTGAACCAAAACCACACCTGTTGATGATCGGGATAAGCACAAACCTCGATACCCTTGTCTTATCTGTGGTGATGATCACTACATGAAGGATTGTCCATGACGTGCTGAAGTCACTAAGTTTCTTTAGGGAGCTCCAAAACTGCCTGCTCCAACCGTTTTGTCCCAACCCTTCTCGTCTCAACAACAGGATCAATTGGTCATTCATGACCAACCCTCATCTTCTACTACATATTATGTATTGATGTGTACTAGCAATTCAAAGAAAAATGACATTGCCCTCACCACTTGAGCCAAAGATTATTCTCCCTCTAAAGAGAAGGTTGATGATCTACCTCTTTCATTGGTACAACCCTCTCCCGCGACTCCACCTCCCAATGGTCCTCTTCATCTTGAACGATCGAGCCTCGACACATTTCTTCGACCCCCCCCCCGAAGGGCGTCGTTCGAAAATCAGCTTTCAATCCTCATGCTCATGCTGCCCAGAACTACAACATTGTTGAAGATCTAGCCCAAGGACCTTCTCCGATGTCATCCCTCGAAGTCCTTCAAAGCTGTCCCACACAACGAAAGGCACTGTTGAAAGCTATCGATGGAATCGACCTGACGGATACGAATTTAATCATTTTTGACTTGGATGATCACATTCCAAGGTTACCCCCTCAACTTGCATTCCGGATCCAAGTGGTTGTCTCTAACAAAAACATTTTTTGAACCATTATCGACGAGGGTGCCTCGACGTGCGTCATGTCTCTTACTTGCTGGAAATCCAATGGCTCTCCCTCTTTGAATGAATCCCAGAACACTCTCAAATCCTTCAATGACTCCAGTTTTAAGCCCTATGGTTTCCTTCCTTCGTTGCCCATCATGTTAGAAGGAAAAATGGTCCAAGTTGAAGTGGAAGTCTTCAACTCTCCCCTTTATTACAATCTTCTGCTTGGCCGCAGTTGGATCGATTCCATGCGCGCCGTTGTGTTGACCCTTTTCCGTGTGGTATGTTTCCCACATCAAGGGAAGGTCGTCACTGTTGACCAATTAGCCTTCTTTAACTTCGATACCCATAATGGCAATGTATCATTCATCGCTAAAAGCCCACCAGGTTATGAGAACGTCGGTGTAGGCCTTATCAAAGACTCTTCATTAATGGGTACTTTCCCCATTCCACTGCCTGATGTTCCACGCTTGTCCATTGCTTCAATCAGCATGATCTCCACCTCGATTCATGAACTTTCTGCGTCTCACGACCCCTGGATAGTACCTGACCTTGGAGATTATCTTCGTTACGATGATGAAATGCCATTAAGTCCAGTTGAATCCTCCTATCAGGCCATTCAATCGACAACCCCTTCTACCCCATCTCTTGGTGAGTTATCTCCAGATCCTTTCCATGTCATTTTTCCCACTGATGAGATGATCATGTCTGTCATGGAAGACACCCCTTGGGAAGATGGACATCATCATTCCATCCTTTTTCTGGAGCAACATACCATTGAGAACTACCAACGGATATCGACCCCGTCGACCGTTGTCGTCATCTCAACCATTCCCGAGTCCACACATGATGTGTTTTTTGAAGGGAACTTAAGCAATATCTCACCCACTATTCCCCTTGACATATCTATCAAACCTGAAATTGTCGAAAATGTCCATATCAGAGCTTCATGTTCCCCTGACAAAATAGTCACCTATACGTTCCTTTTCAAAGATTTTTGTGACATCTTCGCCTGGAGCTACGAAGAAATGCCAGGTATCGACCCTGAAATTGTGATACATGAGATCAAGACATACCCCGAGGCTAAACCTGTCCGGCAACGCCTTCATCCAGTTCACCCACGTAAAGCGGCTGCTATCAAGCTCGAAGTCGATAAACTTCTTAAAGCCGGCTTTATTTATCCGGTGGCTCTCACTGACTGGGTTTCCAATCTTGTCCCAATCGATAAGAAACAAGGCACAATTCGTGTAAGTGTTGATTATAGGGATATCAACAAAGCTTGTCCCAAAGACAACTTTCCTACCCCCTTCGTTGATTAGATTGTCGATGATTGTGCCGGAAGTGAAATCTTCTCTCTGATGGATGGTTTCTCCAGGTATAATCAAATCAACATTGTTCCCAAGGATCAACATAAGATTGCTTTTATTTGTCCTTGGGGTACTTTTTCTTATCGGAAACTCCCTTTCGGTCTCAAGAACACTGGTGCCACTTTTCAATGCACTATGTATTATGCTTTCCATGATATCAGGCACATCGTTCAACCATATCTCGATAATTTACCCGCTCACTCGATGTGCCGAGTCGATCATCCAATCCACCTCCGCGCCATTTTCGTCCACTGTCGGTTCTACTGTATACATTTGAATCCTCATAAGTGTGTTTTCTGCGTGGAATCCAGCCACCTTCTAGGTTTTAACATTTTGTGTCAAGGGGTCTGGGTGGATCCTTTAAAGGTTGAGGCAATCCTTAATCTCCCTCCTCCTTCTACACTTTGCCAGTTGTAAAGTTTGCAAGGGAAAGAAAACTTTCTTCGTTGTTTTATCCCAAATTACACTGAGATAACTCATGGATTTACATGTTTACTAAAAAAGAGGTCTGATTTCGTATGGGATACCATCGCCAACAATTCTTTTGAAGCTTTGAAATTGTCCCTAACGCGTGCTCCTCTTTTCTTTCCCCCCGATTACATTCGCGGTTATTTCCTCTACCTTGCTTCCTCGGATTACACCATTGGTATGGTTCTCATTCAAGAGGATGATGCTAATGACGAACATGTTATCTACTACTTGAGTCGCAGTTTAACGCCTACCGAAATCAAGTATTTACATGTCAAAAAACTAGCCTTGGCCGCCGTCCAAGCCATCCAACGCTTCCGGCACTATATCCTCTCGCGCAAGACTACAGTGATTTCTAACTGCAACCCTATGCAACACATTCTCACACGTTAATTGCTAGGGGGAAAATACTCCAAATGGATTGTGATACTTCAGGAGTTTGACTTGGAATTTGAACGCACCAAGTCTAAGAAGTCCTTAGTGTTTGCTGAGTTGATATGTGACTTTCCCTATTCTGAAACAGAAAATATAGAAGCTAATTCATTACCCGATGAATCCCTTTTCCTCATCAGCACTAATGATCTTTGGTATGGCAATATCATTATATATCTCCAAACCTAGACTTTTCGGCCAACTTTGTCTAGTACTGACCGACGTCGAATACGATACCAAGCTCGTCAATATATTATCATCGGGGATACTCTTTATCGTCACAGGATTGAATCTGTTTTTCGACGCTACCTCACATTTGATGAGGCTGAGAGAGCTCTGAATGAATACCATTCTGGAGCCTGTTGTGGTCATATGTCTGGGTATGCTACTGCCCATAAGATCTTACAAGTAGGGTATTTTTGGCCTTCTTTATTTAACGACTGCATAATCACCATTCAAAAGTGCCATGCTTTCCAGACCTATAATAACAAGATACAGTCACATCCTGCTCCTCTTCACTATGTGGTCTCCATTGGTCCCTTTGCGAAATGGGGCATCGATTTCATGACATGTCACCCCCACTCGGTCGGGGGGAATGGATACATCATTGTAGCCATAGATTACTTTACGAAATGGGCCGAGGTGATGCCAACATTTGACAACACTGGAAAGACCGCAACATTATTCATTTTTAATCACATCATAGCTCGTTTTGTTGTTCCCCAGGATATCATCACTGATCATGGTAGCCACTTTAGAAACTTCATGATGTCCGAACTTACTAAAACGTTGGGTCTTCTCCATGAAAAGTCAATGCCCTATTACCCACAAGGCAACGGCCAAGTCGATGAAATTAACAAAGTTCTCGTAACTATGCTCTGAAGAATGATAGGGATTCACAAAACAAGTTGGCACACAATGTTGTTTTCGGCATTGTGGGCTTATCGGACATCCGTCAAGTCTGCTACTAGGTTTACACCTTTCCAGTTAGTCTATGGTTTGGAAGCTATTCTCCCGATTGAATGCGAGATACCCTCTTTAAA
>JASDQU010502061.1:0-16376 GCA_032191745.1 Picea mariana | reverse complement strand
CCCTCTACCTTCATAGCCCATTTTTAACAATAACTTGGACCCTATTCCTCTTGTGTGATTTTCAAAAACACCAAAGCATTCATCTTGAGAGGAATTTGAAGAAAAACCAACATTACATACCTCATGTTCATGCATGTACTTGGTAAGGGTTTGCTTTGCCTCATGGAGTTGAGTCTCCATCTCATGCAACTTTTCAAGAATCTGGTGCTTCTCCTCCTTCATGGCCATCAACTGCTCTTGAAGGATAATTCTCTCCTTCCTATCTTACCACATCTCTTGCACCATATCTCTCATGGTTACAAATGTCTTCAACATATCTTTGTCAAATAACTTGGTTAATGAAGATGTATGAGAACTATCAATGTTTGAAGCTTCCTCCATCCTTGCAAGATATCAAACTTCAACACAAAACTTCCACAATAATACCAATAGCTAAATGTCTAGCTATCAATGGAAATCACATGAGAAAAACTATGCTGTGATACCACCTGATCTGAAAATAGGGGGCTAACTTGTTTTTCTATGAAAGAACCCTCTACTCCATTAAAATATAAACTTCAAGACCTTGCTCAATGTCATAGTTGTGCAAGAGAAAGTATGTGTCAAGTTTATTCATATTTTTTGTGTTTATGTGTGAGGTTTTTAAAAGGTTAAATATGTTGTTTACATAAATACAACAACAAAAATAACTTGTAGCAAATAATAACCAGCAAACACTCACAACAAGAACAACATGATAAAGGAGTTCACCCCCAACTGGGATACATCTCCTTGAGCCTCCATCAATGGACTAGGCTCTCTGGGATTAGTTTGTCAAAGATTCTTTTACAAGTTGTTTCTCAACTCCAATGGATTTACTGACTGTACCATTGGGTTTAGAATACATAAAAACCCCAAAAATGACTATTAGATCTCTGAAAACAGACCATGGCTCATCCGAGCATGACCTCTTCTACATGTGGCCTTGAGCTTCCCTGAACTTCCTTGTGTAAAACACACATGTAAAATTCCTCAAATGGATCTGAAACCTGTCCCAATGCGTTTAGAGCATAAAAATTAGTCAAAAATGACTATTTAGTCATGGAAAATAGACTTGGGCTCATCTGAGCATGGCCTCCATCAATGGTGGCCCTAAGCTCCCTAGAGCTCCCTGAAACTTCAATGGTGTAAAACCTACAAAAGAAGTTTCCAAATGCCTTTGAAAACTATGTCAATGGATTCATAACATACAAAAACCCCTAGCTAGACTTCTTTGGCACCTCATTTGGCCAAACAATGAAGAAGTTGGCCTCCTGCCATTTTCCTCCTTCAAGCTTGTTGTCTCTGGTTCACCATTTCACACATGTGTGTGAGTAACCTGGCTTCTGGACGTTTCTCATGCCTAAACCTAGCACACATGCATCCCTCCACAAAATGTGTCAAAATTTAGAATGGTTAGGGAACCTAACCCCCAAAACGTGGAGGTGTTGGGCGCATGGGGGCCATATGGCCACGTCCTAGCGCAAAAATAGGCCCTCGTTTGCATGGTTGTATGAGTGCTTGACAAGTGGCGAAGCGTGTGGGTGTTGGTCATTTAAAAACATGCACACAAAATTTTGTGGTGTGGTCGCATGGGAACACATATAAAACCGGGGGTTGGGGTTAATCCCCAGCCCGGACCCGTGCCAAAACATACCACATGAACAAAGTTAAATAAATATTTTAACATATGGTTGTTAAGAACCATAGTGTGGCGCATTGGAAAGGGAGGCTCTTGCCAAGAATTTGGACTATGGGGGGAGGTCTAGGGTTCAATCCCCATGGAATCCACTATAGTTTTATCAAAATAACCATTACACGGTGCCATGTGGCAACCCATGCCTGGGCCACGTGGCACCTTCCAATTTTCCAATAAAGCACCATGTGTCACCACGTCATTCATCCAAGCATATATCAAATGAAAATTTTCCATGTCACCACTTTCCATGTCAGTACCTAGCACATCATCACTGCCATGTGTGCATTCGTACCCCTGCCACGTCAGTCTGTACAGACTGTACAATCAACAACTATTTTTGCCTGTTTGGCAAATCGAATAGATCATGATATATCACTCGTCTGATGTCTGTTTGAGCCCGTTTGAAGTGTGTTGGGTTTATGACGATGAGGGCTACACACCTGTTCATTTTGAAGCGATTACGAGAACTTTGATTTTTGGGCTAAAATTTGACCCCTGGTCCAGATTCTGATCACTTGTTCTAGGAAATCTTGTAATAAAATCCATTGTCACCACTTCCCACTTCCATTCAGGAATGGGTAAAGGTTGCAGCAACCCTATTGGGTGCCTATTCTCAGCTTTAACTTTATGGCATTCCATACATCTAGCGATGTACTCGACGATCTCTTTCTTCATACCTGCCAAAAGTAATGGCTCTTGATCGCTGGCATGGTTTTTTGATATCCAGGGTTCCTTGCATAAGGAACATTATGCATTTCATGAAAAATCATACATTTCAAGTCTTGGACATTTGGAAAAAAAAATTTGTTCTTGTGCAACAGTATTCCATCTATTCCCAACTTATAATTATCCACCTTTTGTGGCATCTTACCCTGTTGTAGAATTACTACTAATTGTATGTATTGTATGTATGCATTTGCAGCCTTCGAAATGTTTCTTTTAATATCATTCTGATGCATGCTAATGGTTGTAGCATGTAATTCATGCACCTTCCTACTGAGTGCATCAACCACTTTATTCTCTTTCCCCTTGATATGTCTTATATCAAAGTCATATTCGCTTAGAAATTCTAACCATGTTCTTTTCCTAGCATTTAGATTTGGCTGATCAAATAAATATTTCAGACCATTGTGGTTTTTTCTTAGCTCAAACCTCTTTCACATGAGGTAGTGTCTCCATTTCCTCAAGGCATTCACTATGGCTACCAACTTCAAATCCTGAGTGGCATAGTTTCTTTCATGATCCTTCAACTTCCTTGATTCATAGCATATGAAAAACCCATTTTGACTGAGGACTCCACCAAGTCCTTCATTACATGCATCGGTGCATATGATGAAGTCTTCATCCAGGTCTAAGATCCTTAAAATTGGAGCACTTGTCAATAATTGTTTCAAGTGTTGGAAACTCTTCTCGCAATCCAATGTCCATTGCAACTTCACTCCCTTTCTTTGCAAAGAGGTGATTGGGTGTGCAATCTTTGAGAATCCTTCAATAAATATTCTGTAGTAGTCTGCAATACCCATGAATGATCTCATCTCTATCACATTCTTTCATGCTGACCATTCTCTAATGGCCTCTATCTTCTCAGGATCCACTGCTATCCCATCGTTTGACATGATATGCCCTAAATAATGAATCTGTTTCTGATAAAATGAGCACTTGTTTAATTTGGCATACAACTGATGTTCCATTAATACTTGCAAAATCATCCTCAAATGATGTTCATGATATTCCTTTGACTTGGAATATATAAGAATGTCATCCAAAAAGACAATGACACACTTGTCCAAATACTCTTGGAAAACACCATTCATTAAGCACATGAAAACAACTGGTGCATCAGACAACTCAAATGACACCACTGTGAACTCATAATGACCATACTATGTCCTGAAGGAAATCTTACTGATATGTTCTTCTTTAATCCTTACCTGATGGTATCCTGATCTGAGATCTATCTTTGAAAATATCTTTACATCCTTCAATTGATCAAAAAGGTCATCAATCCTTGGCAGAGGATACTTGTTCTTAACAGTCATTTTATTCAACTGTCTGAAGTCAATGCACAACCTTAGTGTTCCATATTTATTTCTCACAAATAAGATTGGAGCACCCCAAGGTGAAACAGTTGGGCATATATACCCCTTCCTCAGAAGTTCTTCAAGCTACATTTGTAACTCCTTCAATTCTGGTGTACTCATTCTGTAAGGAGTCTTTGATACTGGTGCTTCTCCAGGCATCAAATTTATAGAGAAATCAATGTCTCTCCTTGGGGATAGTCCAGGTACCTCCTTGAACACATCTTCAAAATATTCTAGCACTGCATAATCTTCCAAATTTGGCACCTTATCTCTAGGTGTCTCTGCCAAACGAGCTGCAATTATTTGACATCCTTTTCTGTAACATTTCTTCAGCTGCAATGCTGAAATTTCTCTAATGGTTATTTCCCTAGAAATTCCCTATACCTTCCTTAGTTACCCTTCCTCATCTAGGCAAGTAAATGCTTTGTTGTGACAGTCTAAGAGAGTGTGATGTTGGTCCAACCAATCCATCCCAATTAGACAGTCATAGGGACCTAAAGGCAAGATGTTTAAATATGCCTTGGTTTTCAGTCCATTCATGTCTATGAGGCATGAATTAACCATCTCATTAACTTTTCTTCTGGCTCCAGTAGCCAGTTGCACCAACCAGGAATTCCCATGCTTGCTTCTTGGAAATTGCAAACTTTCCACCATCTTAGGGTCTATATAACTATGACTAGATCCTAAATCAATTAAAATAGCAATGGTTTGGTTGTTGATCATACCTTCCACTTCAATCATGTGGGAATGATACTTTGCTTTCTTTTTGTCCAGGGATGCATAAATCCTTGGAACATATCTGCCCATGTCCTTCACTGTTTCATCTTACTGAACATTGTGAACAACCCTATCATTTTCACCCTTGTGAGGACAATCTCTGAACCTATGGTTCCCTTTACAACCCCAACATTTCATAGGTGGTTGCCTTGGCCCTTGACTCCATGTGTCAATCATTTTGGGTTCTTTAGGTGTTTGCTGTCCTTGTGGATTATTTTTTAAGAATGGTGGCTTAGCTCCCTTCTTCCTCTAGTCCATCTTGAATTTCTTATTGTCTTCCCAAGCCTTTTGGAAAGTTGGCCTTGCTTTCTACTGATCATATAGTCATTTATCTCTACTTATGGTCTCTTCTAATGTCTTGGGATCATCATACTGTGTTTTGTCACTAATGAATGATGGAAATCCACTTAAATACCTTTGAATTTTAACTGACTCATCCTTTATGAAAGAGACATACTTCAACAGTTCCAGAAACCTTCTCTCATATTCATATATGGCCATACTTCCAAGCTTGAGTTCAAATAACTCTTTCATTTTCTTGTCATAGTATCTCTTAGTCAAGTACTTCTTCTCAAAATACTTCTTGAATTCCCTCCAAGTAACACTTTTCTCTATAATGTGTTGCACCTACACAAGTTGATCCCACCACATGGATGCCTTTCCTTTGAGTACATAGATAGTAATTCTACCTTTTGCATGAGAAGAATAATTATGCAATTGAAAATACTTTCTCATGCCCAACAACCATGTTTATGCATCTTCATCCTTCTTGTTCTCACCATCAAATGAAGGAGGTTTGATTTCTCCTCGCAGCTCATCCACCCCAGATATCTTATACCTTCTTATAGGGGATAGACTCGAGTTGTTGCCTTCTCTCTTATTGGAATGCCTTGGGGAATGATGGTGATGTCTACTAACACTTTTTTCTTTTCTTTTCTCCTCTGAAGGCTTGTGACGCCTAGATTTACTTGAGCCACTCTCCTTAACCAATTTCTTTTCTATTCTGTTCAAACCCTCCAATAGCTTCATGTTGAAGTCATCCTACTACTCTTTGTCTTTCATCAGCCTTTCATTATCATCTTTATGGATTTGGACATCCTTCTACAAATTCTTAATGGTCTCAACCATATTCATATTTTCATTCCTTTCTTCTCCATGTCTGTTGGAGTTCGTTCCTTCAATGCCCAAATGGACATCCACCTCTCTGCTCTCGTCTTGTTGACTATAATTCCCCTGTTCTTATTCCATTCCTATGGACTTTGCCCTGGTCTGATCTAATCTAGTTGTCAATTCTACAAAACGTGCAGCCATCAAAACTTATCAGGCTAACAATTCAACAATTCATGAGAATATGCACCGTTTTGGTTCAATATACACATCAGAATTATCTCTCCCAATTTCCTGGTGTTATCCCATGACAATTCTAGATAAGACCCAAGTCTCGAAAACACAGGCGCCTATTGCCTTCAGAGATACATTTGTGAAAGAAGGTGTTTTTCCAAAACCACTTTCTCCAAGACGCAGTATCACGTGTCTCAACATTTCAAATCCACCATTCGTGCAGTGGGCGATGACTATTCAGATCACCCTGCTTCAGTCGTTCGGTACTTCACAGCCATGTGACGTCAGCTGAATGCCTCCAAGTAATAAACTTAGAAGCTAATCATTTGAAATGGATTAGACGAGAATGACAACCCAATGCTCTTGTACGTAATCCGTCTGCACTTCATAATTGGAATTCTATAATTACCAATCCCCGAGTATGAAGGTATCTGCATATCCATAACCAAATTAATATCCAAACTGCTAGACTTTATGCTCTCTGTAAAATCATTTCGGTATCCATAACCTGAGATACATGGACAAGGATAAATTGAGTGAGACTAGTTATTCGAGCAACATGCTAGACTTTCCTACAAATAAGGAAGAAAGGGTCCTTGCACACATTCTAGCAACTAAATTCCACACAGAGATGGATATAGACTCATGGTTGGAAGTCAGGTTGAATCCCACTATGAAGTATTTAGTCATCAACAGAACAGTCGCTAAGAAGAAAAGGAGCAAGTGGCATAAGAAGGAGGAATCTACAGCTGAAGCGGCCAAAAGTGTTGGAGAGAATAAACCGATCTGGTTAGATTCTTATTTAAAGGAGGAGATCACTAAGCTGAAGTGAGTCTTCAACTAAAATTAAGCATGTTTTAGTGAATAGATGAACAACTGGTAGCAGAGGTAAGGAGCACCAGAGATGATAGGCCTGTTCTTAAATGACCCTTTTTACAACAGGTTAACTGTTGTCATCCCCCTTTTGTAATTTTGTGAGTAATACAATTCTATAAATACAGAAACAGATTTTAGACTGTTTTATTACAATTTATATCTCGTGGTGTTATGAATCTTGTTTTCTTTTATAATATGCTTTTCTTGTAATCTTATATTTCACTTTCATATGTCTGAATCAGAGGAAAATAAAACTCATAATTCTTTTTAATTAATGCTTCGATGAGGTTGTGTGTTTCTTTTTCTTCTATTATTATGCAATTTAAACTAAGACTCATCACCTTCCAAGTGACTTTGCATGCACTAAACTTTGACCTGTACATTTATATTTATCATGCATAGCAACATCTCAAGGTAAAACACTTTTCTGCACACATATATCCACTATACATTTCTTCTCCATTGCGTCAACAACTTACGCGCACTACTTTTGCATTGTGCACCAATATCCACTGTGCACAGTTTTGGTACCACAGACCAATATTTCACATGAATTTCTCCCTATGCATTGCACCATGTCAAAGTTCAACATATTCCATCACGCACAATTTTCTACGCACACCACTGAATACACTGTCGCGAGACAACTTATACTCATACTTATGTGCGTACCCACAAAACTCCTCTGTGTTAAGAAATACTTACACACCCCATGTGCACATTACTATGCGTGTGCTCACTACACAAGGCTAAATTCAATGCATGCATCCGTACATAATAATCTTCCGCGCGGTGCCACAATTTACCGTGCACAGTGGCACGCCAATGTTTTTCCGTGCGGTGCCAAAATTTACCGCGCATGACAGCACACCAACCTTTTCCATGGATGCTCCGTGACTTGAATTTTGGTCACTTCAAAGTTACTCTTCTATAAATATTCGCTTCAATAGAACCCCTCTGGCCCATCCAGGATCAGTTTTGAATTAAAGCTCTGATAACAATTTGTAACGTTCCCTCGGCCACACGTAGGCCAGGGGTCACCACTCCATAGCCACCTTTCATGATCTGAAACCACTCGTTAACATCCCCAACCTTAACAGGTTGGACCATGCTACTCTAGGGAACGCTTTCATTCCCTTACTGCGGAACATATGGTAACATACCCAGTAGTCAACTGAGCTATGCCACATAAATTTTCTCTTTAAATTGCATGCAACTTAAACATATACATACAACACTCTTACAGAAGCTTTACATATAAACATAAACAACAATTACTTTCTATAATATACAACTTTTATACTGAAATAACAGTAACTACATATATGCAACATATACAGGGAACTACCCATAAACATACAGGCAATTATAATCACATATATGATAAACAATAACATATGCATGTAAATAACAAAGCATCATATCATTATATCATACGATTGGTATGTATCTTGGAAATATTGTCACCAACTGCGTACAGACCGTCCACGAACCTCCCAGCCTTAGACTACATTGTTCATCACTCTCAACAGTCAGTCACCCCCGAGCTGGGATTGAACTCCACCCAGGGTAAAGGATTCCTAACCAAGATAAGGCTCATGGAAAAAAGGAAATACTTTGTCTAGTGCTCACTCAACTAAGAACCTACAGCCTCTCATTCCCCACATGCCTGTCCCACCCAAGGAAGTGTGCCGCTTCTCTACTCAATAGTCCCTTGGCTACCCCACTTCCCTTCCAAGGCTTCAGCAATAGGCTGGACCGTAAGTCTTAGAGCATTGTAGATGTAGTTAAGCACCTTCAGGAATCAATCCCAAGCAATTCTCACGGTCCTGACAACCCGCTTCTTCAATCCCGCTCCATGCTAACCAGGTACACCAACCGAAAAAGGATATGGGACCAGGCTCAGATATGGTGAAATGGATGTCTCAAGGATAACAAAATGCGTGATTGAAAATGGTCATGGAATCATTGATTGGATAACTGAGTGAAGGAAGGAATCACTATGAAACTCCTCAAGAAAGTGATGGTGAGATTGATGGTCAAGCTGATGGTAAGAAAATCCCCGTGAAAAGTGACCAAAATGAGCCAAGTCCCCCACGATATGAATGCATGTCCCCAATTGGACACTTGTCATATCGGAAGTTACTTTGGTCCACTTGTCCCCAACTTTAGAACTTAGGATAAAATAATTATCCATACTTTATGCTTTTAGGAAATATTAATATAATATTCCCTTGAATTTTGGCCCTCCCTTTCCCTAACCGGTAAAGTTTAGTGTTGGTCACTATAATTTCTTAATTAATTTAAAAAATCAAGTGCTACATAAATTGTCAACCCAGGGAAGTCTGTTTATTTCAAAGGTAACCACACACTATATATGCTCAATTCCAAAAGCAACCTAGAGTTGTAGTAAAGGAAACTACATTAATCACACTTGCCTTGAATGAACTGAAGTTCTAGCTTGAATCACAAAAAAGCAACCTACTTATTGCAGAGCTTAAAGAGATGATTGATCTAAATAATCCTGGATTACATTAAAATAACAACTGCAACAGGAAAGAACAACTATTCTGGAACTAGAGAACAAGACCCTATTCCCAAGCAGGAACTTCAGTACTTTGTTTCTAATTAACACACTTTCATGAAATCATTATTGAAGGCTAACTATTCTATCAGAGAACAGGACCCTAATTCCTTCCTTTAAGTAGGAAACTTTAGCACCAGTCTCTGATTAGCACACTCATGAAATAATGGAAAGCTGACTACTTCTAACAGAGAACAGGACCCTGATTCCTTCCCTTAAGCAGGAACCTTTAGTACCAGTCTCTGATTAGCAAAACAATTGAAAGTTGTCTACTTCTAATAGAGAACAGGACCCTAATTCCTTCCCTTAAGCAGGAACCTTCAGCACCAGTCTCTGATTAACACAATAATTGAAAGTTGTCTACTTCTAACAGAGAACAGGACCCTAATTTCTTCCCTTAAGAAGGAACCTTCAGCACTAGTCTTTGATTAGCACACTTATGAAAATAAATGAAAGTTGACTACTTCTAACAGAGGACAGGACCCTAATTCCTTCCCTTAAGCAAGAACCTTTAGTACCAGTCTCTGATTAGCACACTCATGAAAATAAATGAAAGCTGACTACTTCTAACAGAGGAAAGGACCCTAATTCCTTCCCTTAAGCAGGAACCTTTAGTACCAGTCTCTGATCACCAAACTTCCTCAAATTCATCACACAGGATTGCCAACCAAAATGATTAACAACTACCCAAACATAAACCATATAATCGATTAGTAAGACAGAGTTCAATAGTGTTTCAGCAAAGCAGAATTCATTAAAGTAGTGTTTCAACAAAACAGAAATAAATCAAGGCATCAACAGAATTCACACTAACACACTATAAAACTAACGGGTGAATCTTGTGAAGAAGGTGGGCCCTCCCTTCTCACAAGATTCCCCTAAGATGAAGAGGCTAGAGAAGGATGCTCAAAACAATCTTTTATTCATCTATCAATGTATCATATTACAATATGAAAATGAAGTACGTCCTTCTCTGTGAAACTTTCTTAGTACAAAAACTGGAGATCCTTTCGAATGATGATTTCCTCTTATTTAAAGAGGGAATCCCTTCGATACAATTGATCAAAAATTACAGATGTATATCTGAGTCCTATTCTTAGTCAGATCGACTTTCTAAACTGGAATAGGATGTCCGAGTCTCCCGCAACAGAATGCTATTACAAGTGCTGAATGAGGTGTTGTTGTTACGGTTGGAGTAACAGTTCTTTCTTGTTGTTGTTGTTGCATGCTATTTCGACATCGAAAATCGTGGGCTGTTTCAGCCACGAGATTTGTGCTCTGACTGTTTCAGCACTTCTCAGGTAGCAGTGATGGTTGATGTTTGGCTCACGGTGTGGCTGTTGTAGTCAATCTGTGTGAGTTGTTGTTGACCACGGACTGTGTAATGGCTTCCTTTGTGTTTCAGCATCATTGACCATAGATTGTGTAACAACTTCCTCTATGTTTCAGCATCGTCGACCATGGATTGTGTAATAGCTTCTGTGTTTCAGCATCGTCGACCATGTGTAACAACCTTCTCAGCATCGTTGACCATGGACTGTGTAGCAGCGTCTGTGTTTCAACATCGTCGACCATGGACTGTGTAATAGCTTCTGTGTTTCAGCATCATCGACCATGGACTGTGTAACAGCTTCTGTGAATTGTTGTTTCAGCAACATGCCTCAAATGCTAATCTGCAGTTTGAACTGTTTCAGCACTTATACATTTCTAATCAATGGTTAAGTACGAGAGTGATGTGAAATTATATGCAAAACAGACTAAATGTATAGTAAAGAGAAGAGACGTTATATAACTTTGGAAAGATAGGATAAAGTGATAATATGAGTTTAAATGTGAGTGATCAAGAGTGTAATAGTGGCAAAAAGGTACATTGTGTGATCCTAACATCCCCCCCAACTTAAAGTGTTGCATGTCCTCAGGCAACTTCACTCTGAATCAGAGTCTGAATACCGACTCTGAGCGTGGAAGTTACTCAAGCAGTAGTTGTGGGAGGTATTGGTCGTTGGCACTCTAAACCCTTGGACCCGTTGTAACCTTTGCTAAGTTGTTGTTTCTGTCTTCTCAGGCAGCTTATAATGGATTTGATATATTTCTATTGGAAACCAGAGGATAGGAAAATAAAACCGGTACCCTATCCAACTTTCAGTACATTGCTGAATAGACTGGATGTAGTTAGGTACCCTGGAGATTACTACCTTGAGATTAGTAGGGCTAAAAGGATTATGTTCCTGTCTCTTCTCAGTGGATTGCTGCCAAAACAAGCTATTTTCCTGGAGGGTAGCAATCTCTATAGATATGATGAAGTGCTGACAATCCTGAAGCACTGTTGATTGTAGCTGCTGAACATGTTCAGTCATCCCTGGTTTCTTTAAGAACTGATAATATTCTATGACAAAGGTGGCTGCATTCTGTGGCTCTGGTCTTATCCAGAGAAGGTGGTTATCTTCATTGTGCTTGGCAGCCAAGAAGTCATCATACCACAAAATCTGATTGTGGAGAAAGGAGGTGAACGCCCAAATCTGAATGTCCTCGATAAGAGGATTAAGGTTCAGCTGCCTGTTCTCGGGGATGGCCTCGTTATGAAAATACGCCTCACAGAGGAGGTGTTGATCCCTAACAGATGCTTCTGTAAAGGTTTTGACAAAATTTGTTGGGTGTAGTACTGCATGGGGTCTACCTTCTGTGATTGATTTGATCTGAAACCATGTAAGTCGTTCCATAAGGAACAAGGAATAATTGCAGGATGGTTTTCTTGTGGCTAATAGCTTTTGTGCCAAGTCAAATACTAGGGTCAATATGCCTTTCAAATATTTGTTCTATTTCTTAAGGGCACGAGCTTCCTAGCTGTCTGCTCTAAAGCTTCCCAATTTGAGTAGGTATGATTTATCCAGATTTGTCTGTGCTCTTGCAGGCTTTTGGCTTATGTAGTAGCATACTCGTTCTTCCATTTCTGTATTACTGCCTACTCATCCCACGGCTGAGTTTGTGTTTCAGCGTTGCAAGTAGTGGGTTGAGGTGAAGTCTGCATAGATTGTTCCACAAAAGCGTGGATACTAATCTGGCTGAGAGGGGTAGATTCCTTAATAGGTATTGTCTGTACAGATTTGTTAACAAAAACAGTGGTTTCATTTGTTGTAATGCAGGGCTTAGTCTTAATATTGGGAGGTCCTGCTAGTTCTTGTGTTTCAGCTGTAGCTGGTTCTTGTGTGACAACAGGTTCTTCTTCTTTGACTACAAAAGTTGAAGGAGTAGGGGGAGCTTCTGGCATTAGAACTTGAATTACCTTGTATCCTACTTGATAGTAGATATCCCCACATTGACAACACATATATTCTTTACACGGGCTCTCTGTTGTAGTCCCCTTTGACATGGTTGCTATACGAGCTAGGGTGTGAAAATTAAGTTCCTTTTCATATGCTTCCTTTGCCATGGCTAGTTATTTCTTGTATGATTCCATTTCAGACTTTAGAAACTCATTTTCTTCTAAGACAGAGGCCATTGTTGGTTCTGGTTGAGAGGTGACTGGTTGTTATGTAGCAGTCACAGCCGCACTAGCTGGTTTTTGTGGAGCAGCTACAGGATTGGCAGCTGCTTCTTGTGTTTCATCTTCTTGATGTAAGGAGAGTAATGTTGCAGCACCTTGGACCTCTGATTCCTGTATCTCAGTGTCAATATCAGCAGCTAGTTCTTGTGTTTCAGCCGTAGCTGGTTCTTGTGTGGCAGCTATGGCTGGTTCTTGTGTTTCAGCTACTGAATGAGTAGTTGGTTCTTGTGTTTCAGCTACAGAATGGATAGCTGGTTCTTGTGTTTCAGCTATAGAATTTGAAATAGATGATGTCGCAACACCCTGGGCATCTGGTTCTTGTATTTCAATGCCCGTGGGTGGAATAGGCAAAGATCCCAGGATTTGGGAGGTTGAAGATGTACGGGGTATTAGTCATATGGGTTGGGGGTCTAGGGTAGTGGCAATAACGGCTGGTCTTGTTGAGGGCCTTGTTCATTTCCTTTGTAAAAAGGGTGGGAAGAAAGGAATTTGCTTTCGTTTTCATGGGGGTCTTTCCTCAATGATGGGGCAGGGGGAATTGTCTGGCTCAGAATCATCGCTGAGAATATGAAGGGTGGGGGTGGATGATTCTGGTAAAGTATGGGGCGGGCTTGGTATGATAGGGGAGTTAATTGGATTGATTGGTTCTGCAGGTGGACTGTTAGGTACTTCTAGAGAGTCTGGGGGGTTTTGCGGTTGCTGCTCCTGGAGGTTTTCAGAAATTTCAGCAGCTCTTTGGGGGTTTTTTGGTGGGTTGTTTAGTGGAGGGTTTTGTTGGGAAAAACCCCTTTGGATAAGAAGTTGGATGAGATGGTGATGGGTGAGTAAAAGGGTGGGATCTTTAGCCTTTCTACAGTAGTGCGCCATATTTTTAAGACAACCAAGAAAATAATAAGGAATATTCACCCATCTATTATGCCATAAATGAGACAACAGGACGAAATCGTGCTGGTAGAATACTTGGTATCGGCCTTCGCAGGTGAGGTAGTGTTTGACAAATTTTTCAACTTTCGGCCATGGAGGTGGCGAGGAGCTGAGTCGGATACCCCGGCCTTTGGGTTCAATTCGTTCTTCTGGCAGGAAGAAGTTCTACTGGGCATTTCGAATGATATGTTTACGGCTAAACATGCGAATGCCATTGGTGGGGAGACCCAAAACCTATGCTATATCCTCTTCTGTTACTAAAATTCAGACCCCTTGAATAATGGAATGGTCTTCTTGAAGGTTTTGAGTGAATTTCAGAACCTGTTGTTCATCATACCCCTGGAGTCTCTGAAAATAACTGAGCCATCCTGCCTGCTGAAAATTTTGATAAGCTTCTGGATACAGTTCTAACAAGGCTGTTGTGGCAGGTTCGTACCATAGAACAAAGCCTCCCATAGCTACCAGCTCGGTAAAATATGTCGTCAAAGAGTTTGAGTAATAGCTTCTGCGCAGAGTGAGTTTTTCGAGTGAAGGTATGCAAATGGTGGTAAAGCACGCGAAATGATGGTAAAATAGGAATGGCGGTAGTGGATTCGTGTGAAATGATGGTATAAAAGGTTTGATATGTCCTCCCCTCCCATCAAGTGCGACTAATAATGATTGCACTCGAGTGGTCATAATGATTTGGAATCTTCTCATTAACTATAGCTTAACTGTATTACATAAAATTTACATACCTCGCCTTACCTTCTGATTCGTGCTGCAAACAAAATATAATGCCTGTCCATGGTAGTTCTACAGTAGTCGTGGTAGAGACTTTTGACTTGTTAGATGAATTGTATCAAGGATTTACTGACTGGAAGGACAAACTATAGTATGAGAGCATAAAATCTTGTGGACAGATAATGTTGAAAAGTTGGTGTTTCATCAACAGAAAAGAACGGGGCGACACAATTGCTGGACGGTGTTGTTTCGTTGATGAGAAAATGTGAAGAACTTCTGAATAATGGTGTTTTAGCAACAGGAAAGATGGGGTGAAACAATTGCTGGATGGTGTTGTTTCGTCGATGAGAAAATGTGAAGAACTGTTGAACAATGGTGTTTCAGCAACAGGAAAGACGGGGTGAAACAATTGCTGGACGGTGTTGTTTCGTCGATGAAGAAAGTGAAGAATTGTCGGACTGTAGTGTTTTGGCAATAGGGAGAAGGTGAAAAGTTGTTGTGAATGGTGTTTCAGCAATAGAAGAAAGTCAAAAAGTGTTGAACAATGGTGTTTCAGTAGTGGGGAAAGTGGTAAAAGGTTGTTGAACAGTGATGGGGGGAAAATGTTTGGGGTTGCTGATAGTGGTGTTTCAGCAATGGAGAAAGTCAAAAGGTGCTGAATAGTGGTGTTTCAGCATCGGGAAAGTGGTAAAAGGTTGTTGATTAGTGATGGGGGAAAAAGGTGTGGGGTTGCTGATAATGGTGTTTCAGCAATGGGGAAAGTCAAAAGGTGCTGAACAGTGGTGTTTCAGCATCGAGAAAGCTTGTCTCTTTGTGAAGTAGGATCGTCCTTTCCTAGTGGCCTGTGCTTCGATCGGGAATCTGCAAAAATCGATTGTAACATGGTATTTCCTGACAGGGATTATTAGCAAATAAAATCTAATCTAATACTAAGGAAATTAACTTAAAAAGAATTAATTGCAATGAGGGGTAGAGTCCTCCTCTAAGAAGAGGTAATGGGAGTTTTCCATGCATGCGGCCTTAAAATCTTCTTTGGAAATAGGGCACTGGTACAAACGGAGCCGATGACCATTTACAAGTAATGGTGTTTTGGAGTCATCGACTGTGAGGAGCCTTACTGTTCCATTGGGGAAAACAGTGTCTACTTCGTAAGGTCCAAGCCATCTTGTACACAGTTTCCCTTGAAATTCTTTGAACCGAGAGTCATACAGTAGGGCCCAATTACCTTTTTGGAACTGCTTGTTCTTGATAGTTTTGTCATGCCATTTTGATCTTTGTTGTTGAATTATGGTTGTCTCTTGAATGGCATCTAGTCTTTTCTCCTCCAATTCATTAAGCTGTTGCAACCTGGCTGTCTGTGCATCGGTCAAATCAAGGTTGATAGCTAAAGCAGTCCTTAAGGTTTTTATTTCAAATTCCACAGGAAAGACAACACTCTTTCCATAGACTAATTCATAGGGAGAGAATCCTGTAGTATTTCTCCAGGTAGTTTTGTAGGCCCATAATGCTTCAGGGAGCCTATAGGACCAATCATTTCTATTTTCCTTCACTGTTTTTGTTAGAATGGCTTCTATTACTTTGTTTGTGCTTTCCACTTGTCCATTGTCTTGGGTGGTATGCTGTAGTCATTCTATGTTGAATATGATATTTGTGAAGGGTGTCTTTGAAACCATGAGAAGTGAAAGGAGGTCATCCATCTGTAACCAATTCTCATGGCACTCCAAATCTGATGAAGATGTCTTTAAATAAGAAATTTATAATTGCTTCTTCGGTCACTCTATCGAGTGCTTTGGCTTCCACCCATTTAGT
>JASDQU010502060.1:81933-92656 GCA_032191745.1 Picea mariana | reverse complement strand
GAAAATACAACATAAACCTTTGGTTGTCATGGCATCTTTATTCCTTTTTTTTATTTGAAGTCGATCACTATATAAAATTTCATCTATTTTGGTAATTTCTAAGTTTAAAAAATTGGAGCTATTGATTTGTAGGGCCTATTTTAGGGGTAGGTCCTATTTTGGTGATTTCGGGTCTTGAAACTTATAGAGCCCATTTGGGGCACTAAACAACCATTTTTTGTGGTAAAAATTTTACGCTTATAGTCCCCAACATCTCAACGTTGTTCTACACATCAACAATTTCCTAATGGTGCAAATATCACCTCAATCAAAGTTAGTATAAGGAAGTCATGCCTCCCACAAGTTGACCTATTCTTTTTACCACCATGGTACCGAGTAGATGCCACATTATCTTTCATTACTCACACATGTGGATTTAGTCACATGTGAACTTTCAAGAAGATTCTAAAGGGTCAAAAATCCTAACCCTAATTTGGAGTTGAGGCATGTGTAAACCCTAAACCCAACCTTAGACCACTATTAAAGCATGTTAAACATTGGGTCGCTAGGAAATGAAGGGGTTCCATTCTTTTTCTATTGATTACTTTTCCATAGTTGAGTAGAGTAAGGGAGTGGAAAATAGTGAACGTAGGAAGTATAAGACTCTATAACAACCATACATGCCACAATGTCAATCACAACTCCATAGGAGGTCATCTTTCTTTGTATGTTCATTTCTTATCTAAGAAGAAAAGAACAACRCATATTCCTCACCTTCTRGTTGGGGTTTCMCAGGGTACWTATTTTGTTCATTGTGTGGATGGTGTGGTATTTATTTTAGTTTCTTTTGTTTCATTCTCAATTTATTTTAGTATTTTGAGCACTAAGMTAGTAATATTGGATTTTAATCTTAAGTAAAACACTATATAACAAACTATTCCAATGGAGTATCCATGACCATTTACAGATCATATTGGTATTAGAGTAGTTTTATCTAGGGTTTTTGTGGGAAATTGTAGGATCCAAAATTGGCTTAAGAAAGAAGTCTCAACACCCTAGCCATGATGGATGAGTATAGTGAAAATCCAAGGGATGACATGGAGGAGATATTTTCAAAGCTAGAAGAAAAAGTCTTAGACATCTCTCACAACATGGTGATCCTCATGGTAGCTCTAGAGAGAAAGTTCATACCTTTCAGGGAGTTTTGTAGCTCTAACTTAGAAGCTGGCTCTGAGAGAAAGTCTAGAGATAAAGAAGAAAAAAAAGAGGAAAAAAGAGCTAGAGAAAGAGAGACCAAGTTCCAACATCACCTCTTCCTAATATTTATTCAAAGTGGAAGTAAAAGTGAAATTAAACCCTATCAAGGTGATATTGACATTTTTAAGTTGAGTCAATGGTTGCAACAATTAGAAGTTTATATATGTGTTTATAACATAGGAGAAGAGAAAAATATATAATTTTCCAGACTTGATTTAAAGAGCCATGCCCAAACTTGGTGGAAAATCCATACAAAGAAATTTATGTTGGTGGGTGATCCCCCAATAACCAAGTGAGAGGCGTTTTAATCCCTCATTAAGTCCTAAATTTACTCTATTGGGTATGAATATGACTAATGGATATGTTGGAATTGCTTCTAGTAGATGTTCTAGTAGAAGCAATGGAAGAGTTAACAAGAGTACACCGTTGAGTTTAGAAAATAAGCCATTATGTTTAGAATATATCTCAAGAACCTAGATGCACTCCTCGAGTATCTGGGTGGTATACACAATCATTTAAGGAGGCATTGATGCTCTTTAAACCTATGAATTTTAGTGAGCCCTTTTTGCAAGCACAATATCTAGAGATGGACAATGACAAAGGACAAGCAAGTGGTTCCAAGTAGAAAGATCACCAAGGCACTTCCAAGGTGGGAAATGAGAAGTGGAAAGGAGAGGAAATGGACAAAACAACCACAACAGGTCAATGCAAGGATCCAAGAAACCATTGTAATAATTGTAATATTAGTGGTCATACCAGAGATAAGTGTTGGAAGCTACATCCAGAGTTAAATCCAAAGAACTAAAAGAATGAGGCCAAGAAGAAGAACACCTTACTCGTGGATTTAATCAACCGAGTAGAGAGAAACTAATAAGTAGATGAAAATATTATATGCACTAAAATGTAGAAGGAGGTGAACTTGAGTATCCTCCATCCCAAGAAAGCAAAGGAGATGACTAAATTCTTTCATATCAAGATCCAAGTCAAAAAGACACAGGTGGATACTCTATTTGATTATGGGTCACATGACAACCTTACACTACAAGAGTTAGTAAGTAAGTTTAGGTTGGAATTTCATGACTATCCTTGGACGTACCCATTAGGATGGGTAAATAAGCATGTATAACTTAGGGTCACTACATAGTGTAAGATTTAATCTGCTGTAAGTGCATTACTATATTGATGAAGTGGAGGTAGATGTAGTACCACTTGATGTATGTGGTGTAGTGTTTGGAAGTCCCTACGTTTACATGAGGGATGGGAACTTCATGAGGAGAGAAAAAGAATACCACTTGATCAAGGATGGGAAGTCCTTCATCATCAATGGACATGGAGGTAAATCCAAGACCTGTATGGTAAGTGAAGCTAAGAAATTGATTATCTCAAGTAGGAAGTTTGTATTGCTCTTCTTGAGATATAATCAACAAGGAGAAGAATCGATAAAGTTAAAGGCATCTCTAAAGGGAGGTACTAAAGAGTAGAAACACTAGTTGGAGGAGATTTTGTAGGAGTATAGATAAGTTTTATAAGACCTTAAGGAACTTCCATCTAAGAGGGAAGTGGAACATGAGATACAATTGTTGCTTAACTCTCCATTGACAAACATAAGACTGTCCCATAMAATCCATCTTGGAAATAGATGAAGTGAAGAAATAGTTGCGATAGAGAGTAACTTGTTCGACAACACAAATATTCCAACAAAGGACAAACACCTTCATTAACCACTCACACAACGAGATAAAATATCAATACACCAATGKTTTTATGTGGTAAAACCCCTATGGGAAAACATCCATGACCCCAGCCAATGTGGCCAYTTGAGGAAATTTATTAATGCAAAAGAAAATATATTACAGAGAGTTTCTCACAATCGATCATCAACAAATGACCCCCCATKCTCTTTAAATAGAGATCATGGACCAATCGGATGYCARGCCACGTRTCAATGTAGCAGTTAAKATTGAKAATAATATGAGTCRTCAGATCACTCTATGTCAAGAACATATCATGACCATCGGATTACAAATGCATACTAATGYATAATAAAGAAACAAACTAAGAAAYACACTTTAACCTAAYGACACATTAGACCAAGTTGATCTTAACTAACTCCTAAGTGTCTAAATATCCTAACATAACTCAACTAATTCCTTCACCTTGTGGGTCACCTATCATCAAAGTGCCCAAGAAAAATGGGAATTGGAGAATGGTATTGAATACAAATCTCTGAATAATATCAGTTTCAAGAATTGATACCCTCTACCTAATATCAGTCACTTGGTATATTAGTTGCAACATGCCAAGTAATTCACCAAGTTAGATCTCAAATTGGGATACCACTAGGTATGAGTAAACAAATAAGACACTTGGAAGACCACCTTCAAGATGAGGCAAGGTCTATATGAATGGTTGGAAACCATATTTTGGTTTATGTGATGTGCCAGTTGTGATTATGCATTTGATGAATGCTGTATTGCTTCCCTTTCTAGATTAATTTGTAATAGTGTACTTTGATGACATATTGATTTTTTTCTCTACCTAATAAGAGCATATCTCACATCTCATGCATGTATTAACGACCCTAAAAAATCATCAACTACTAGCAAACCTTAAGAAATGTGAATTTTCCCAGTGTTCCTTGGTGTACTTAGTCTGATTGGTGGAGGGGAACTCAACATTGGTCTTATGAAGATGGAGGTCATCTTCAAGTGGCCAAATTCTACCAATGTCACTAGGGTTAGGATATTTGTGGGGGTATCATAGTGTGTTTATAATTTTATAGCATAGTTTTCATATATGGATGCACCACTCCATGCTATAATAGCTAGTGGAAAGAGTTTCTAGTGGGGAAAGAATCAACATAAATATTTTTATGTTAGGGACCTAACCTCCCTAACCCCTCACATAGGTAGAATAATATATTTTATATGTAATAAAGGCTGACATTAGTTAATAAGTCCTATTTAATAAATGTGAACAAGTCAATGTACGACTACCTATTAGAAGCTTCCACTTCTAGAAAGATATTCCTCTAGAATGTTCTTTAGAAGATAGAATTAGTATAAATAAGAGTATGAGGCATGAGAAATATTAGTCTTGAGAATTATTGTAATAGAGAATTTATCTGATGGAGGTTTCCCCCTTGAAGAGGCAAGTGAGCATTGCTCCCTATCAATAAAGGTATTCTTTTTTGTTGTGGTTCTCTACATTTTATTGTTCCACTGGTATTTTCTACAGTATTTCTGTTTCTGCTTAATATAATAGAACTGGTACCTAACACGTGGTATTATATCACTTTCCTCTGAAAAAACTGTGGGATTTTTTTTCCATGGTAGAGATGTGTACCATGTATTTAAAGCATAGAGATTTGTTGCTCAGTGGGTAAAACTGTGGTGGGGAAGACTACACTCAAGAAGTACAAATGGTTTCATGGGGTTGCCTATAAAAAAAACATTTCACCTTGTTGGAAAAATATGTAACCCCTATTGGTACCCCTTGAGTAGTATCACATCAGACAAAATTTGTACATGGCCATCACTCCCACATACCGACAGGTATATCGGGAGTCCCCTAGGTCTCTTGAAACCAACTCTAGATTAGTCGATCGACCGCCTGGCTGCTATAGTGACATCGAGAACATAAATTGGGAAGATACTCTCTAGTACCTGGGTAATCAGGTAGTACGACTAGGGGTATGGTTGAGCCTCCTTAGTTGGTTCCCTGAGATATTGGGCTGAGTACTACTATTCGACCCCGCATGTATATCAAAGGGCTATAACAAAGGGAAAACCCTTGCCTACAGAAGTCCTGTAAAACCTAACCCCTAGGAAGAAATGAAACAAAAAAGGAATATATGAGATCTTGTTGGCATAGGGGCAGACCCAAGGTTCAATGCTACAACAACGCACCAACAAAACCCTAACTACCAACCCTTTCGGTAACACCTTCGAAGCAGATGAAGTCTCACCTAAGGTAGAGGAAGGCGTGGTTGCAAGACTCAGGTGTCTGCAACCTTAGCTGGGACACATATATGTGATTATATTGCTTACATAACACTTAGCATCAATATTCAATCCTTATTATACTTCGTAGATAACACATAGCATCACAATATTCACTTAGATCTAAGGTAATTTAGCACTTAGCAATAGTAAAACAGGTCAGATATAGTAGATCAACACTAAGCATCTTCATACATATCATATATACTATTCATATAGATCTATTGAAGCACAAAGCATAAGTATACCTATCTAAATATATCAAAGCACTTAGCCAAAGAAGAGATAAACACACTAAGTCAAAGAACATAGCATAACACACAGATTTTCGTGGTTCACCCCCACCCTGGGGCTACGTCCACCAACTATTGTTCTTTATTAGCATCTCCAATCGATTATAGGCACAAAGCCACCAAAAACCCTTCCTCGCATAGGAAAGAAGATCTGCGCAACCCGCTAGATCTTTCTTCCTTGCGCTTACAACACAAAGCCTTTTCTAACTTCTACAACAACTTGCACTTAGCTCTGTAAACCTTCTACAATCATGCACATAGAACTTACATAGACTATTAGCACTTAACTTACATCACATAGATAGAAACCAACTACCCCCCCCCTCCTCCCCCCTCTACTAGATGCCTAGATGTTTATTTATATATTACAAAAGTGGGCCTAAACGTGGGTAAACCCACGGGCCGACATCCCTTTCCCATTACATTGTTCCAAAACCCAAAAAGGGGCCCGGAAGTGGGCCAAGATCCCTTGATCTCTGCTTCATCTGGCGCTCCATATTCGATAGGCTATCGAAGTCCCAAAAACGGTCAAATATGACCAAGTAACTTCAAAACTTGGTCAAGATCCAACAGATCTATTATAGTGCAACTTTTCCTCCTACATTATGGCTGCAAAATTCCTACATAATTTCTCTTGTTAACAATTTGGGCCATCCATTACCACGATATTTAGGCCGAATTATAACTCTACGGAAGTACAGAAAAAAAGAGTATAGTGGTCCCACTAACATGCTTGTTTGAGACCTATCCTATTGTATTTCTCTCTTCGCCCTGATCGTTGTGGTACCTATCACTTCTAATTTTTATTTTATTTATTTTTATTTATTTTTATTTTGTGTACCCCCCACCATTCTAGACACCCTTATTTGACACCTATCCCATTGCATTCCTCTTTTCACTCTAAACACTGTCATATATATCATTTCTCCATGTTTTTCCCATTGACCCACTTCCCCTCCCCGACACCCCTCATTCCAAAATGATCACCACCCACAACCAATACCTCCTTCACCTGCAAGCAAAATCCGAACAACACTCAGAGAACATCTAGAGAGTGAATTCTAACATTTCTTCCACCAATTCCAAATTAGCAACCTTCGAGTCCAAATTTATGGGCGACTTTGTGGAAGTTAAGGGTGAATTGGCCTCCCTCACCACTACTCTCAACCAATGGTTAAAATAGTCCCATGACTCTCCCTCCTATGAAAAAACTTCACACTATGAAGGTGAGGACTCTTCTCATAATATGGCCTTTCATTCCAACTCCCTTCATCATGACCCTCGTCTTGCTAGAGTTGAGGTGAACAAATTTGATGGCTCAAATCCCATAGGTTGGGTCATTCAAATGGAACATTATTTCTCCTTGCATGCCATTATTGATGAGTTGGAAAAACTTAGTTATGGTGTTCTCTATATGGATTATAAACACTGGAAATGGTGGAGATGGCATAGAAAGACATGCTAAGGGTATGTTGCTTGGACACAGTTTGTTGCAGAGATTTATGAATGCTTTGACATTGACACCCACTTTCTAGGCCATTTGGCCAAGTTGAAACAATCTAGCATAGTGGAAGACTTTATATCTACCTTTCATAACTTGAATTTTCAAATTAAGGGCATGTTAGATTCCTTCTTTAGGGAATTCTTTATCAATGGCATCAAGGATGAAATTTGTGCCTGGGTCCTCATGTCTCACCCTTAAACTTGGTTGGAAGCTACTCAATGAGCCAAGGAAGCCCAACAAATCGTCTATGCCCATAACAAAAAACCCTCCTTTATTCCTCGCACTCGACCTACCCATCCTACCCCTCTTGCCACTCCTCTCAAGATCCATATATTAACTAGGGCAGAAATGGATGAACGCCAACTCAAGGGTCTTTGCTATAATTGTGATGAAAAATATTTTCCACGGCACAAGTGTAAGGAATTTTTTTTTATATGGCCATTTTTGAGGATGTTGTTGACGAGGAGGCCAAATTTTCCCTAGTGGAAGACCTACCCCCAACCGATGCTCCTACTCCACCCTTTAATCCACCAAAATTTGAACCAATGATTTCATTGCATTCCCTTACTTGTTTCTCTACTCCCCAAACCCTCAACCTCATTGAATACATTAAGCACAGAAAGGTCACCATCCTCATTGAAAATGGAAACACCCATAATTTTATCCATTGTCACATTTCCTAGGAAATCATGATTGGCAATGGCGGTTCCATGAAATGTGGAGGGAATTGTGAAAATGTGTGCCGACAAATTGGTCAGTACCACTTGAAATCTCATATGTTTGCTATAGACATGGGTGGTTTTGACATTGTGCTTAGTGCTAAATGGTTACGCAGTCTGGAACACATCCTCATGGATTTTAAGGAATTAACCATGCAATTCCAACCAGAGGGACAACAATATAAGTTCCAAGTCATTGCAGCAGGCTCCCCTGAGATCATTAGATGCCATCGAATGGAAATTTTTCCCAAAATAAGTTATTTGAGAATTACTACCCAACTCCAATCCATTCAAGCAATCGAGACACCCTCTGTGCATCCTGACCTCCAATCTGTCCTCTCCAAACACCAAGCCATTTTTTCCACTCCCCATGGAATTCCTCCTTTCTGTGGTGTTCATGATCATTCCATTCCTATAGTACTAGGTATCTTCCCTCCCAATGTTCTCCCTTATTGTCATCTCTTTTCCCAGAATAATGAAATTGAGAAAAATGTTCAAAAATTGCTTGAAGTAGGTGTTATCCATCCAAGTAATAGCCCCTATTCCTCTCATGTGGTCATGGTACTCAAGTATGAAGGCACTTGGCACATGTGTCCTGACTTTTGCGTCCTCAACAAACTCACCATCAAAGACAAATTTCCCATTCCTGTCATTGATGACCCATTGGATGAGTTGAGCGGTGCTCAGTACTTTACTAAACTTGATCTTTGTTTTGGCTACCACCAAATACGTATGAAAGATGAAGACTTTCCCAATACTACCTTTAGAACTCATGAGGGTGACTATGAGTTCTTGGTCATACTCTTTGGCCTATGTAATGCTCCCTCCACTTTCCAAAGTCTCATGAATGATGTCTTCTGTCCATTCCTTCGTCATTTTGTCTTAATTTTCTTTGATGATATTCTCATCTATAGCAAAACTTGGGATTCCCATCTATCCCATGTGGATCAAGTTCTCCATCTACTCTCTTAGCAAAAACTTGTCCTCAAACAATATAAATGTTCCTTTGGAGCCTTTGAAGTGGATTACCTGGGTCATATTGTCAGCAAGGATGGCATACAGGTGGATCCTAAGAAAATTGAATCTATGAAGGATTGGCCTCGTCCTAAAAATATTAACAGATTGCATGGTTTTTTGGGTTTAACAGGGTATTATCGCAAGTTTGTTAAAAATTATGGAAAAATTTCCACACCTCTCATTGCTCTCCTTAAAAAGAATGATTTCACTTGGAATTCAACAACTAATCAATCCTTCCATGCCTTGAAAGAGGTTATGTGCACGACTCCAATCATGGTTCTTCCAAAGTTCACAAAGACTTTTGTCTTGGAATGTGATGCTTCGGGGAAAGGAATTGGAGCATTCCTCATGCAAGATGGTAGGCCTTTGGCCTTCACTTGCAAAAAACTTTTGGAGAGACATTTGGGCCAATTAATCTATTAAAAGTAAATGTTGGTTATTATGCATGCTGTTGATCTATGGCTTCCTTATATTTTGGGGAAATGCTTCCAAATTAAAACCGATCATCAGAGCCTCAAGTATTTTCTAGAACAACGAATTTCATCCATGGAGCAACAAAAATGGGTGACCAAGCTATTTGGATATGATTTTGAGATCATTTACAAGAAGGGAAAAGAAAACGTGGTTACTGACACTCTTTCTAGGAAGTATGAAGAAGAAGGGTTCCTCTTTTCCCTCTCCTTCAATGTACCGGATTGGCTCCAAGTTGTTTTCTAGGAATGACTGCAAGACCCCAAACTCTCTCACATGATCTAATGATTGCAACTTTCTATTTTCTCCAGTGTACTCTTGGCACAATGAAGAGATTCACTACAAAGGCCCTCCGTATTTAAGAAAACAATCACAACTTAAATCCACAGTGCTTGCTGAGCTTCATGCTTCACCCACAACTAGGCATTCAGGGTTTTCCAAAACCTATGAAAGGRTCAAACACTTTTTTCTTTTTTTTCTTTTCTTTTGGATGGTATGAAACAAGACGTCCACACATTTATGGTTGAATATGATGTTTTTCAATGCACCAAGGGAGAAACAGTCAAAGCCCCATGCATGCTCCAACCACTTTCGATTCCCCCTACTATTGTGAAGGATATTTCTATGGATTTCATTGTTGGCTTACCTAAATTGGGAAATAAGTTAGTCATCATGGTGGTAGTTGATCATCTTTCTAAATATGCTCATTTTTATTATCTTCAACACCCATTCACTGCATCCACAATGGATCATATTTTCATGGATAATATCTTTAAACTTCATGGCATGACTCATTCTATTATCTTTGACAATGATCCAACTTTCACCAGTAATTTTTGGTGAGGATTGTTATGGCTTGAGGGAACCCAGTTGCATCTCAACATCGCCTATCATCCCTAAAATGATGGGAAAACTGAAGTTGTCAACAAGTGTTTGGAAATATATTTGTGTTGTTTTTTATCCGACAGACAAAATCAGCGGGCTTAGTGGTTACCCCTAGTTGAATGGTGGTACAACACCTCTTATCATACAACTACTCACATGAATCCTTTTGAAGCAGTGTATGAAAAAAATCCAATGTCGGTTCTCTCATACATGCCAGGTGTCTCGAAGGTTTAGGAGGTTGACAAAAATCTTATATTCCGAGAGGCCATTATTCGTACCCTCAAAGAAAATTTGGTCATGGCTCATAATCACATGAAGCAACAAGCACATCAAGGTCGTTTTGAACGTCAATTTGCTGAAGTGGACCATGTGTTTCTTCATATGCAACATTATAAGTAGACTTCACTCAAATATTAACACTTCCAGAAACTTGTTTCCAAATTTTATGGTCCTTATATCATTCTCAAGTAGCTCTACCCATTCATTCTAGGATCCATTCTATTTTTCATGTCTCATGCTTAAAGAAAGTGATTGGAACTAAGTGCCAAACTCAAAATGGTCTTCCTGAGTTGGATGAAGAAGGTTCCATTTGGTTGC
>JASDQU010502059.1:98538-127050 GCA_032191745.1 Picea mariana | reverse complement strand
AACACCAATGTATCAAAAACTCGATCATAAGAATATCATCACAGTCTTATAAAAATGAAGTCATATTAACAATTAAAGAATGCCAAATGAGTAAAGATCTTGGAGCCTTGCCAACTGTGCAACTATAATTAAATTGGAAATGCAATGAACACATAGACAAGAGTGACCATAATAAACCAGTGATGATTTTAATGTGACTTCAAAATTAAAATTTTCACGCTTGCAGTCGTGAAAACGAGAACAAAGGCAGGTGTGCAAATTGCGCAAAATAATAGTGTTGTTTAATTCCGAAGATTGCGATGAAAATCAAGGTTCGCAAAACACTGGTGTAGGCAGCTTATAAGGACAGTATAAAAAAGTGAATTGGTTGCCAACATGTATATATGAGCTTATGCGTCCATTCCTTCTTCGACATCGAACTCCATATATTTCTACACCGGACAATATCATCTGGTGGGTCATTTACTCCATATTTCTGCGCAATATACTCAACCTCAGTACCAAATCTAACCTGCATCAATGTTCTACACTCCTGCTAGTCTTCTATTCCTTCTTTATGTGTATTCCTCCAACTGGCTGGAGTGGATTTCAAGATAACATATAATGTCAACATTCTTTATTGTCCGGGTATCAACAATTCAAACACCTATACAAAATATTCTATGTCAGTGAAACCATCATACTTGGGCGGGTCACATAATTCCATTTCGATCTAGTGCAATGATCTAGTCATGCAGGAACACCATCTAGTTGATACTTCATGCATCCCTTGCTGCCAATGTTCTAGACCTTCCTTTGAATATGTCTCACATGAGCTAATGCTTCTCCAACTTAGGGAACCATTTGCAGCCAGATTAACGTAGTCATCCATTTGCATAGTCATATTATATCGTTTATTGATTTCATTCCCTTTAGTTGGTTCAATATACCTCTTTCCTTTTGTCGGATCCAACAATGCAGTAACCTTCAAGTCCCCTACTTTAAATATCATTTCCCTTTTCTTCAGATTAATAATTTTTTGATTGTTAAAGGCCCATTCAAGCCTCATTAGCACTAGGTATGGATAACTAGTTTCCACAATCTCAATGGATTTGAAATATGCTACATTGGACACTCTGTCTATATTCACAAGTACCCCTAACAATCAACCAATTGGTATTATCTTTTGTTGGTTCACCAATATTAACTTGACGAGAGACCAAATCAAATTCAACTTCTCCATAATTTCCCATGTTTTCGTCGACAAAACATTTACATCAAAACCCAAGTCTAAAATTACCTGATCCATGTCATAATCCCCAATCTATGCACTTAATATGAACTTATCACTCATCCTCTTTTTGCGCAGTACCTGATTCACTACCCTCTACGATGTAGGAAGTTCCCTTTCTTGCACGCAATGATCAATCAGTCCATGCAATGCATTCAATGTAGTTTCATCTTTCAACAATTCTAAACAACTTCTCATAAATTATTTCAAAGAAATTTCCTTTTCAAGGGGACTTTCCGAGGTAGTACAATCATAGATCAAAGGTATGTCAACCACAGGGGTTGCAGATGATGTTGATTCTATCCAATTCGGTCTTATAATCTCATTTCTTGTTTGCTGATATGTCTCTTTTTATTGCTATGGGTTAAATGTCAGCATAGGTCCTGTTGATTTCCTCACCCATTTCTCACTCTACCTCCCTCCGTTTATCATGTCAACTCCTGTCTTAGCTCCTTTGCGCGTGAAAAATGCTATTTTGGGTCCTTCATCACGTATCTCTATTGATATCTTATGTATGTTTTGATTCGAGTTCTGTTTTTGATTCCCTCTTACCTGCCACTTCACAAGTAGTTGAGGATAGTCTTTTGTCACATGATCCAATGCTCTACAATACATGTAGGTTGTACAAGGATTTGGGAAGTCACGAGCTAAGTGTCCTGATTGATTACAATTGTAGCATATTATTGGGCCTCTACCTCCTCTAGCAAAACTTCCTCTACCTCGACCTCTACCAAACCCTCCTCAACCTCCTGGATTAAAGCCTCTCTAATTATTATACTATGGACCACCTCCTTCTATCGTGACATTTTCCTCTTGAATTCTATACATATATGAAGTGTGCTCTCTCATCAAATAAAATGCGCAACAATCCTTCTCTTTGTTCCCTACTGACTTGCAAAAGTTACAAAATAAATTCCTTGGTGTACTCTAGTATTTCTGCAGCATTGGACAATTAGGTGTATGATGTCCCCAAGTCTTTCATATGTCTTAGTAGCCCCTTTTTGGTAATGGGTTAGGTGCTCAGGTTACTAAATATCACGCAAAGGCTAGGCATTCATCCTTATGGTGGCTTTCAGTACTACACTTGACACACCAAACTTGTTCCTACTACTCCTTTCCTTTCATCAGTTCTGCTAATTGAATTGTCAAGGAAACTAACTATGTTTGGACTTGAGCCATCCCCCCACCATCTCCTATAGGAGACACTTCCAGCTTCATTGCAATATCCAAAGCTTCAGGCTATGATGCAACCTTCTATTGTATCAACATGTAGATAATGTGTGGCAGTACTCCCGCAATAAACCATTCTCTGTGCATTTGATCAGGAATATGGAATGTCAATCTACCCATCAAATCCTTAAATCTTTGATCATAGTCCCAAACTGACTCAATTTTCACTTGCTTAATTTCCTTCAATTTTGTGATATACTGCGACTCAGACTTCAGTTTCTTGAAATCTTTCAATAATGCTTGTCTATTTTTTTCTAGTGTCCTTGCTTGACCTACTGGTGTGGTACTCTATAGTTTCATGTACCATACTAATGTGAAACCTCTAAATGTTATTTCCAACTGCACAATATTTTTGGCCTCATCCTGGACATTCTTTACAGCCTAAATTGTATCACATACAAATAGATGTTGTTATGGGTCCTCTGACCCAACTCCTTATAACTCAAGCATTCTCAATGTGTTGTCTAACCTTGCCATGGTTTTTTTCATAAGACCTCTCCCTAATGATGGTGGCTAACTATGACTTGACGTACTACTTCTACTGCTTTGGCTACCGCTACTGTGTCTTCCTCTGCTAACTATAAGTGCTTTCAAAAAATCCTCAAATGTTATCCTAGTTATAGGTGACGCACATGAGGTCGTGGAATCGACACAAGATCCAATATGAGTAGGACTTAATGAATCTTCTATTATTGTACTAAAATGAGAATCCTCTTCCTCTCCTTATGTGTGCAATATTTCTACGATCTAGACTATTTTGCAAGGTTCTCTCCTCTCATACTCACTACACGGATCTCCTTCCTCAACCCGAGTCTTCAACTTCTTGTACCTTTTTCCACTACGTAGTACTCCAAATTCATCTTCCTCTTCTGATACACCTTCATTTCTCTACATCCTCAATCCCTCCCTTCCTTCTTCATTTATTTCTTCATTATTTCCTACCTTCATACCATCCCCTGACCAACCCCCAGTTCCCCTATGTGCGTGAAGCCCCTTAACATTCACATTCCATCGTCATCACATATTTGTCACACAACAACATATTTATCTAGGTACCCAATGATTTCTTAAACCTTCTTCATGGACCCTTGAAGAAATCCCTCTCTGTGACACTATATGACTGGGTACAATCTACTACAGATTCCATAATATAACCCCCCAGTATGCTATTCAACCATAAATTGACTGCGCGAGAAGTAGTATTACTTACATAATTCAATTGTCTTACCAACTCAAGGGTCCAATTCATTAACATTGTAGTACATTATCTTCATGTATTCTCCACTAATCTTTCTAACCATTCAATCAAAATAATCAGAATTTTTCCAAAGAAAATATCATGCAACTCTGTGAACACATACCTTTGTAACTATTGTTCATCATTCATTTGATGGCTTCTATTCTCTCCTCAGAAAAATGATCTCTCCTTCCTCTCCATCCATTCAATGATCTCATTCTTAGTTTGCCTCCAAAACATTCCCTCACTTAGAGATTCTGGGTCCCAGCAATAGAACCATTTGTTGGCGCGGTTATAAGACCCCAAGTTTAGTTTATTCAACCAAAAAAACCATTCAAATACCGACCCTTTCGACATCACCTACATGCAAGTGAAGTTTCTCTCTACGTATCTACTAGGGTTGCATGAACCAAGTTTCTGCAGGGATGAGGGGATGTGAGACTATCATCATATCCACCCAATGCACAATATCTTTATTCATATCCTTTATTAATTAACAAAATATATTGTGTAGAACCCTTATAACATAGATTGCAATGTAAATAACCCATTGTAACATTCATTATTACTGTGCATCAATCATATAGTAAACAAATCTATACTAATCATGTATAAACAAAACATCCATGAACAACCACATCAAATGACACATCCAGACACATAATTTAACGTGGTTCACCCAATCCTTCGGCTACGTCCATAACAGTTGGATTCTATATTGATCTTCATGCAGTAATCACCTTAGGCCTGTAGAATGCGCTTACAATAGATACAACATATTATATCTTCAATCTAGCCTAGTTGCTCTATAGTGCTCTCCTCTCCTCTCTCTGCAAAATATCTCCAAAACTCTAAGCATAGATTTTCAATCATATGCACGCTAAACCATTACTTTTAACAACCTATTCTTCCCCAACCCATTACATATTTATACATAGAGTTAGGGCTCAGAACCCTAATAGTTTATCCTAAAACCTTAATATTTCCTAACAATTTTCCTTCTTTTTCGCCAACATGCTACTTTTCCTTCTTTTGTGCCTACATGTTTCTTTTTTTTCCTTCACCTGCATGCTACTTTTCCTTCCTTTTATTATACATGCTTCTTTTTCATGCCTAACTATTGTGCTTTTTGCATTTGCACACACTATGAATTCTTCTTTGACCCTGCAAACTGCTCCCTTTTTTAATTTTGCGCGCTCTCCTAAAAAATTGGTTATTCAAAATGATTTTCCAACACACCCTCACCCTTAGGGAATTTTGGAGGTTTAACCCCAGTTGGATCATCAGAGTGGATTCTTCTCATCCTTTTTTGAGAAACATCACCTCATTGATATCGAACCGGCCAAATTGGTCCCAACATGAAGACACTTTTGTACTAATGACGAAGAAATTTATAAAAGATTGGGTATATTTATGGTGTTAGAAGCGATTCTGAATAATGGGTTCATAATTAAGTCGTGTGTCTATGAAGGAGGCTTTTTAGACCATATGCCAATTATTTTTAAACTTGTATATGGGGGAGAGATGCCTCATTTGTCGCTCAAGTTCATTCTTGTTTGGCTGGAAGAAAAATACTACCATGATGTCATAGTTGGCTCTTGGGAACACCTCTCTCATTCTTCTCCCTTCTCTATGATGAGTCAATTTGTAGATAATTTAGCCAGAGAAAAATCCACCACTAAAATGTGGCATAAATATTATGTGGCAAGGCCTCAAGCAAGGTATCAAGTGGAACTTAAGGAAATGGAGGAAACAATATCATAATTTTATAAAGAAATTGAATGTTGTTCTCTCTTTGAATCGCAACTCAATCAACTAAGAGATCAACAATCRATCCTCCATTCCTARTTAGAGAAGGAAGAGAAATGTTGGATATTTAAAAGTAGGGCCTTGTGGATTAAGGTGAGTTATAACAATTCTAAGTTCTTTCACCAGTATGCGAACTTCAGAAAAAATGTCAACACCATATAGGAAGTCCAAGCTTTGGATGGAACAATGGTGAGTACCTTTAAGGATGAGGACAAAGAGGGAGTTTGTTTCTTCCAATCTCTATTTCAAAATCCCATATGATTTCCAATTCAGAAGATACTGGAAGTGATTTGTAAATTCCCACAAGTAGTCACAAAAGATAAATTCCCACAAGTAGTCACAAAAGATATGAACCATTCACTGTCAGACATGGTCTCAGAGCCTAAAGTATTGGATGTTTTTTCATTGATGCAAAAGGGAAGAGCCCTAGACTAGATAGTTTTATGTGGAGTTCTTTCCAGGATTCTATGATTTGCTAAAAGAGGACCTTCTTAAGGTAGTAAGAGAATCTCAACAGTTAGGGTAAATGTCAGGATCCTTTAACTCCACATTCATCTCCTTAATCCTGAAAAATAAGGGTGGAGTATTGTTTGGAGACTATCAACCCATATCGTGTTGTAATGTGATTTACAAAATAGTGTTAAAAATGATTATGTGAGGATTAAAACCAATTTTGAGAAAAATAATCTTTCATGAAAAGTTTGGATTTTTACAACATAGGTAGATTCACAATATGGTGTTTGTGGCTCAGAAGGTTATTCACTTGGTAAAACAATATAATCAAAGGTGACCATAATCAAGTTGGATTTATCTAAAGCATATGATCACAACAACTACTTTCTCCATATAACACTGGTTCAAACTATCTTGGAAATGCCAATGGTAAATTGGATCTTGGATTGTGTTCAATCAGTTTCCTTTGTCGTTCTTATCAACGATGCTTGCCCCATGTTTTTAGAGGATTGTCAGGGCTCGGGAAAGGATTCCCACTCTCCCCTTTTATATTTCTTATTTTTTCTGATACGTTGAGAAAAAATTATGTTAGATGCTAAAAGGACAGGAGACATTAGAGGTCTAAAGGTGTTTGATGAAGAAACTATCTCGCATTTTCTTTTTGTGGACGATGGATTATGTTTCTCTCATGGAATGATAAGTAAACTCTCAGCTCTTAAATGTGTACTAGACTTATTTTTATTAAATGTGACAAGTATTGTCTGATATTGCATCAAATATCTAACCATGTGTCCCAAAAGGAAAATATCCTCCTCTTGTACCCCCTAAAGGACTTGGAAAATGGACTCAAGTATCTCGGCTTCCATCTCAAGTCTGACAGTTATAGGTTTAACGATTGGATATGGTTAGTGAAAAAGGTTGAGGCATAAATGTTGGTCTAGGTCAACAAACTCCTATCAAGGAGAGGAAGGCTAGTGTAACACACCCAACCCCCTAACCCTTTCTTAGGATGGTGGGGTGTCAAAATTTCTATTTTCTTTCCTCTAAATTACCTTCCTTGACCACAATTCCAAATACAAATATGACCTCATAAATCAGTTCTCATCATTGAGATATTTCCAATGACTATAACCATACTCAAATCTAAGCTCGTGATCAAAAGTTGTGGCCTCCTAAATATTTCATGATTTTTCCCACCAAAGATCCACCTCGCGACACCATGGCACCCACATGGACCCTCGCCATGTGTACCATCCAACTTGGCACTACTTGGGTGCTAATGTGTTGGGACACATAACCCTCCAATGTGGCACATCCCAACCAATAGCCGACGAACACATTACATGGACCAACAGGTAGATCCATGCCCAACTAGGCACCAGGATTCTGGTGGATTCCACAAAAAATAACACCATGAAAAGTTTCTTGTTGTTGGTTAGTCAATTATCTAGGCCGTGCAACATTGACACAACTAGAACCTTTTCCCCAATGGGCATAAGGACCCCGAGAAATCCATAAATCTCTCACACAATTAACAACTTCCTCATTTTCATTTAGCCAATTGTTCGGTCCCCAAAACCTTAACTCAACCAAGCAACTTACCCCACAAAACACTAAGGCATGGTGCAATCCATAAAATTCTCATTATCAAATGCCAACGTTAGGTGTCCAGCTGGCACCGAAGACACACAGATTTGACATGGCATGACACCTCATAACTAGATCAGATGTCAGACTAATGTGGTATGGACACATGGTGGTTGACCTAGTATATCTCTATGAATAAGATGATGTGGCACGACACATGGTTGGTGACATCACATGACATGTAAGGGCTAACGTCATCACATGCTCCCAACCTTTGAAAAAACTTTGCACTAAAATATTGACCATTCAAAACACGTGGCACATTTTCCTTCGTGACACATAGACCAACCAAAACATGATCCATGGAATGATGTGTAACTACATGTCATCACAAGGCATACGGGCTCCACTCCACTAAACCCTTCCCTGAAATCTTGACCCACTGAGAATCTGGGTAATCAAAATCCTTAGAGAGTCCTCGCATGCAGTTTTACAGTTGTCCGGTGATCTGATTATCTGGGATGAAAAATCCCTCTTGAGATTACTTTGGAAAATCAATGGCTAACAACCCTTGTCCCTTAGATCTAATGGATGAAATCTATCCATGCCTAACACATGAATAATGAGGTCCTTTCAACTCACTCCACTAAATCTCTGACATATTTCCACCTTCGAAAGGGGGTTAGACCAACCAACACATGGAACAATGTGTCAACATGATGTCATCCATAGATCCCTTAACCTCCTCAAACTTACAAAGGAAAAGAGGAGAAACCATACCCAACCCGACATCTGAGGAATCAAGTAAAACTTAATGGGATGAGTCCCTGGGACTTCCTCTGGACTAGGGATCTGGTTACAACTCTCCAAACTCATCAACATGTAATACAAGCTGTGGAACTTTGTTGGTGAAATAATGACCAACCATGTATCTTAGGATCCAGGATTTTAAACATGGCTAGGTTAATTAAAGGTCTGAATTTTCATTTCTTCAGTTATCTGGTGATTTGGTTAATTAGGACTCTTACCACTTAGATTCCTATCTCCAACGACAATTGGATGGTCAATATCCCCCACACTACTTAATGGATGACTCATATTCGTCCTCAACACTTAGTTGAATTCACTCATTTTCACACTTTCGTGCATACCGTTCTCACGACCTACCACTAGAGGCTTCACTGACGGCTTCTAGTACTCAACTTTACTCAGTCACAACACTGGATTCATTGAAAATCACAAGAAAATTTTAGGCATCTGGGATAAGACATATTTCGAAGAAAAAAGCTGTGGAATTCAAGCTAAAACTCAGGCTATTCTGCCCAGACTTCTTGATATTCAAGAGTTGTTAACAAGGGGCTTGTCCATTCATGTAAAACTCAACTAGATGAAAATTTGAGAGAAAGGGAATAGGAAACCAAGGAAATTACAATATTCCCTAAAAGCATAAACTGAACATTTAAACACTTCTATAACCATCCTCAACAATAAATCTCAAACATTCCTCACACATGTTTCATGCTATTCACTGAGATCTATCAATTTAATTACAAGTTGTATGTAATGAAACTCCCAAGGGGAAAAAAATAGAAATCAATTTATTGTGCATGTAGGGAATAAGGGTCATGCATATTAAGTTTTAATACTATTGTTAGGTTATATCCAAAGTACATGAGCATTTAATACATCAAAAACATATAAGGATCACTGGAAGAAACACAATCACAAGGTACAGAACATTTTATCTTAGGAAACCCTCATGGAGAAGAAAAACCAAAAAAAACTTCCTTAATATATATAGACCAAAGACCGCATAAAATATCCTCCTCTACTCCTTTACTAGGAGGAGTAGTGCACCACTTAACCACGAAATACTAAGAGATAGACCAAGAACCCTCCTTGACGTCATCCCCAGTTGTAATAGGTTCTCCTCCAAGACTTGCGCACTACAGAGTTGTGTGTGTGTGTGTGTGTCCAAATGAGGTGTTGGCCTCTCTTATAAATAGTGGTTTGACCAGCATATAATTAGGTCCAGGATGACCTGTCACTTTACCCTCTTAATTTACATTTAATTGTTAAGACACAATAGGGCCTACTTTTGATAAGGCACAATAGGGCCTAATTAAATATAATATAATAATATTATTCAACTCTCTCAGGTAGAATATTCTTCGAAGTTACAATATTTCAACACTCCCCATTAACAAGAAGGGCATTCTACTGACAACATTAATAATGATTGAATGGACTCAATACATCATCAAGAGGATGGGACATTGTCATCAACATTGGGACCACTATCAGTCATATCTATAAATCATCAGAAGTATTTTTTTCATCATCAATATCAGCATCATTTGTAGCATGGAGTTGGAGTAACATCATCATCATCATCAACAACATGAAGTTGGAACATCAACATCAATGGAAACAACAACATGAAGCTAGAGTAACATCATCATCATCATCAACATGAAGTTGGAGTAACATCATCATCATCAACGACATGAAGATGGAACATCAACATCAATGGTAACATAATGAGACAAGAGCATCATCATCAACAACAATAATAACAACAACAATGGGCACTCCGATAGATCATCCATCCAAACCTTACAGGATCTGTCCAAGGATAAAAATCCCCTAGGATATAAATCCTAACTGAGCTTCCACACTACTGACCATAGAAAGTATATACATACATAGACACTCCGACAGACCGTATATCCATACCTCATAGGATTTTTCCAAGGATGATCAATCCCCTATGATATAAATCCTAACTGAGCTACCCAGGTGGTGGCTAGGATACCATAGTATCATCAACATCAATCCCCCTTTCGAGGGAAGTCCTTTCAGACTACACCAATCTTATCTTAGAAGTACTCAAACTTCACACAAGATAGAGGCTTAATCAACACATCTGCTACCTTCTCATCTATGCCAACAAACTGGAGCTTCACAAATCCCTTCTGTACCAAGTCACAAATGTCGTGGTACTGAATCTCAATGTTCTTCGTCTTATCATGGAACACTGGGTTCTGTGTCATCTTTTTGTAACTATGGTTATCACAAAAGATCACGGTACCATCCATATCTAGGTCAAATAGACCTATCAACAACTTATTAAGCCATATGGCTTCACAATTGGCAGAGCATGCTGCAATGTACTCCACTTTTGTCATATTGAGAGAAATACTGGATTGCTTCTTTCTTTTCCACGAAGTCATGGATGACCCCAAACTGAAACAACATACTAAAGTGCTTTTTCTGTCTAAATCACTTCCATCCCAATCTGAATGAGTATAGCCACACAATTAGAATTCACAATCTCTAGTATAATAGAGACCATAGTCCAATGTACCCTTAAGTTATCTCATCACATGCTTTGCCGCTACAAGGTGAAAACTTCTGGGCTCCACCAGATACTGAATCAATGTGTTCACAACAAAGCATATATATGGTCTGGTATTCGTTAGATACATTAACGAACCAATCATCTGTCTGTATAGAGTAACATCAACTATTTCTGATGAAGTATCAACCAATCACTTCAGATTCATTTCCATAGGAGTGGTCATATATTTATAGTCCATCATGTCGAATCTGTTTATAATTTCCACAACATGATTTCCTTGATTAAAGAAAATATCTTTTGGGCTCTACCATACTTCAAGACCTAACAAATACTGCATTGGGCATAGATCCTTCATTTCAAATTCAACGACAAGCTTCTTCTTACAATATGTGATGATCTTTTCTTCACCTGTCAAGATTAAGTCATCCACATATACCAACAATATAACCAGTCCATCATCCACAATATTGAAGTAGATATTGGGATTATCTTTACTCTTGGTAAATCCCAATCTCATCAGAAAACTATCAATCCTACCATACCAAGCTCTTGGATATTGCTTCAACCCATACAAAGCTTTATTCAACTTGCAGACAACAGTCTTCCTGTCTTGTACTTCGAAACCTGGTGGTTGTTCTATATACACTTGTTATTCAATAACACCATTCAAGAAGGTTGTTTTCACATCCATTTGGTGTAACTTCCATTTCATCTTGCTGCAAGTGCCATGATGGTTCTGATAGATGTGTATCTTGCTACTGGAGCACATGTTTCTTCATAATCAATGCCTTATTTCTGGGAAAATCCACGAGCCACAAATATTTTTTTTTATTTCTCAATACTTTCTTCTGTTGCATGTTTTATTTTGAATATCCATTTAGAAGATAATACATCTTTGTTTTCTGGTTTGGGAACCACTTCCCACACATCATTATTCATAATATATTGGTATTCTTCAGTCATGGCATCCATCCATTCCTTCTTTTTATTAGCTTCCTCAAAGCAAGTAGGTTCCTTATTAACGAGATCACACATCAAGGACACATAACTGGAGTATGGCTTAGGCTTCTTGCTTTGTCTCATGGTTCCTTCGAGATCACCATACTTCTATGCATATTGAATGATCTCACGTGTACAAGTTGGTTTCCTCTTGTGAGAGATGATCTCACAAGGTGGTTCCTGAGGTTCCACAATATCATGATCCTTCGGTATAACATCATCAGGATTAATTGCAACTTCCTTGTTATGTTCTGCAACTTTGGTAGCTACAATTCCTTCTTCATAGAACTCTTCTAATTGACATTCCTTGATCTATTGAAAGATGCATTTTCATCAAAGGTAACATATCAGCTAATTTCAATATGATAGTCACCTAGGATCTAGATTCTGAAGGCCTTAGAGACCTGATAGTATCCAACAAATACTCCTTTCTTTCCAAAAGGATCTAGCTTGGTTCTCTTCTCTTTCAGAATATGTAAATAGACTAGACAACCAAATATTTTGAGATGGTTTACTTCTGGCTTCATTTTGGTGAACATCTCTTTGGGAGTCTTGAATCCAAGTGCACTATGGGATATTCTGTTTTGGACATATAATATTGTTCTGGTTGTTCATCCCATAAGTGCATTGGAAGATCTTGATCATGGATCATGGCTTTCACTGCTTCCATGATTGTTTGATTCTTTCTTTTTGCTACACCATTATGTTGTGGGTTGTAGGGAGTGGTGAGCTTTATATTAATTCTGGTATCTCTACAAAAGTATTTGAATTATTTTAAAGTGTACTCTCTTACATTATCAGACCTGAGTATATTAATCTTCTTCTCAGAAAGGTTTTCTAATAAATCTTTGAGCTCTTTGAATTTTTCAAACACTTGCTCTTTTAATTTTAAGAAATAAACCCAAGTCTTACGAGAGTGATGATCAATAAATGTGACATAGTATACATACCCACTTAATGAAATTGATTTCATTGGACTACATGCATATGAATGAACAATATCCAATATTCCATCTGCTTTGCTGTCACTTTTAAAAAAGGATTCTTTGCAATCTTTACTTGTGCACATCCTTTACATACACCTTCATAATCAACCTTTAATTATGGTAAACCTGTGACTACCTTTCTCACATAGGGTAGGGATTTGTAGTTGATGTGAGCAAGCCTTTTGTGCCAAATTTCACATGGACTTACAATACCATGTGTTAAAGCTCCATCTAAGTGGCCATTTAATTTGTACAAGCCACCTTATTCTATTCCAATGACAACTGCATATTCTATAGTTTTTCCTTTGGACCACATAAGAACTTTACCATCTACAAATGCAACCCGTAAACCTTTCTTGTCGAAAGCAGAAATGAAAAGTAATTTTTTCTTCAAACCCAGTACATAAAGTACATCCTTCATCCTTAATGGAGTTCCTGAATCAATCTTGTAGGTGGCTTCTCCTATTCCTTTGATTGGATATTGATATTCATCTCCAAGTGAGACTTTATGGGGGTATTTATTTTCTTCAAGGCTCGAGAGAGTATTCTTGTGAACTGTCACGTGCTTGGAAGCACCACTATCTATGAGACAAGTATCATTTCCAGGTGTCACGGTCCTAGAGAGAGATGAAAACAAAACATATCCTTCTATCTCTTCTCTAGCTGACTTCTTCGGTGCTTCATCATCTTCGATTGCATGGGAATGATGCCATTTTTTATTTTTCTTCTTGTATTATTCTATCCCAATAGGACAATGTTTAGCAATGTGTCCCATCCTTTCACAATGATAGCACTTGAAGGAGGAAAAATCCCTTTTCCTCCTTTGTCCTTTCTATTACTTTTGAAATTTATTAGGAGAGTGAGGCACCTTATGAGAGTGAGTCTCCTTGTGAAAGTGAGTCTCTCTCTTTCCCCTTCCTTTCTTGGCATGAAAAGCTAGAGCTTGATCTTTATCTTGTCTTAGAATGGCTTCTCCGTTTGCAACTCTGGCTTCTTCCTGGACATACTCTTCCCATAAACTATCAAATTGCAATTTTTCTTTTCTAACACATATTATTTGGATAAAAGAATCCCAAGGTCTTGTGAGACCATTGAGAGAAGTCATCACAATCTCATCTTCATCTATCGTGTCTCCAATTGCTTCGAGTTGTTCCTTAAACTAAGAAACCCTGGAAAAATAATCTTGAACTATTTCTCATTTTTGCATTTTAGCATTCTTGATTTGGGTTCACAAGTTCATTTTTATGTTAATATTTCTTCCTTCATACATACTAGATAGGGCATCAAACATTTCCTTTGGGGTATCCTTGGAAGAAACTCGAGGGATCAAGTGGTATTTGATGGAATATTCAATTATTATATTTTCCCTTATCATGTCCTTATTGTACTTCTCATTGGCTTCATTTCCTTCTGGCTCCAGAACATTATTCTTTATAAATTGCATAAGATCATTCTCTTAGAGAATAAGACCAATTCTGTATTTCCAGACACAAAAATTCTCCACACCTTTTAACTTTTCATCAATATTAGTGCTTGAAGGCATTTTGACCAAAAGATGAAAGTGTTAAAAAATGAAACAAACCTTACCAAAATATGTGCTGGGATGAGGCAAGTTGACTGATGATGATTGTTTTTTAGAATTCCAAGATTTGACCTTTGAAACTTGACCTGTGCAAATATGGACTGGTAGTTTCAGGTTTTCTGGTAATAGTCAAACCCTAATTTTGAATTTTCGAAAGATTTAACCACTGTAATACTTCATCCAGGCTATCAAAAGATGCGCCAGGGTTAGGTGCAACTCCCAATGCTATTCTTGGTCAGAAATGCTTTCTCTATAAAAATTTCTTGTACCGACAACCAAGATATGTAAATACCCAGTAACAGTGGTATTATCCAATCTAGCTATGATTCCATGTTAAGTTTAATACTATTTTTAGGTTATATCCAAAGTACATGAGAATTTAATACATCAACAACATATAAGGATCACTGAAAGAAAACAAATCACAAGGTACACAACATTTTATCCTTGGAAACCCTCATGGGGAAGAAAACCCAACAAAAACATCCTTAATATAGATATACCAAAGAACGAACACAAGACCCTCCTCTACTCCTTCACTAGGAAGAGTAACACACCACTTAACCGAGAAATAACAAGAGATAGACCAAGAACCCTACTTGACATCACCCCCATTTGTAGTATATTCTCCTCCAAGACGTGCGCACTGCAGAGATCAATATGTGTGTGTGTGTGTCCAAATGAGGCACTGGCCTCTTTTATAAATAATGGTCTAGCCAACCTATAATTAGGTCTGGGCCGACCTGTCACTTTGCCCTCTTAATTTACATTTAACTGTCAAGGCACAATAGGGTTGACTTTTGCTAAGGCACAATAGGGCCTAATTAAATATAATATAATAATATTATCCAACTCTCTCTCAGGTAGAATATTCTTTGAAGTTACAATATTTCAACAATGCATCCATTCACTCCATCTCAATTTCTAAAGATATTATGACTTGTAAATAAATACCATGCATGCATAGAATACTGACCACGTACTCATTTCCTCCTTCTCAGGATTGCTTGGTAAACCTTACAATTTCAAATAAATTTCATTAATACACATGTCTTAAAAAGCCCAATGAATACACAAAGAAAAACTTATATGTTTCATAGTAAAGGATAACCAAAAAAACTAACTGAGGGTGAGTGCCTTTTCGACCAACACTAGGCTTAGATGTATTAGATTTCTACGATTTGGCCACCCCCATATGAAGCCACGATACCACCAAATAAATCTCTCAGTCTCTCAGAGCAATTTGGAAATGTGAAGGCCACTATCCTTCACACAACCACTGATTGAAAATCCTTACAGCCACCATGTCAAGGGCCTCCACAAGGATTTCTCAGGTGTCCTCCCAACACCAAGCTTGCAACCCTCTCAACTCGATTAGGTTTTGGATTTCTCATACCAGCCATGCACAAAATATTCTCTGAATCCCATGTCTATATTCTTCACACATGGATTCTCTCCCCATGCATCTTCCATACCAACATCATCTTCTCCAACACCACCCATGTGTTTAATCCCTCTGCCCCCCATAAGGTTCTTGAGTTTCGCTCCCCCTTCCTTTTGTCAGAAGGAACTTGTGGGGTCAAAGGTGGTACCTATGTACCTAGGTTGATAGTTTGAATTTTCTAGACTTCTCTCTCCATATTTATTTATTGTAGTTGGTTGGTTTCTCAACTACCAACCCTCCTTTCATTAACTGATTTTTTTTTTTAGATTTAGAAAAAAGGAAAAGACTGATTATTCCCAAAATAGTTCAATAAGGTGGCTCAAGATCATTTAGCATAATCAACCCCCCTCTAGGCCGCCCACACTAATCCATATAGAGGTATAATGTCTAGTACTTGTGTTCAACCCTTCAATCAGTTGGTTTGGATTTTTCTTTTATTAAACAATATACATTAGAAATTTCACAAGCCATAGCATGGAAATATTATCTCCATGCTGAGATAAACCGTCTTTAATCTAGTTAATTAAAAATTAATTAGGGGATTAAAAATGGGGTGTTACAACTAGTGATGTCAAAATCGGTGATTTAGAGAATTCATGTGTATTTTTTGTCAGATGTGGCCATTCCAAAAGGTATTTTGGCCAAAATTCAAAAGGTAAGCCTCCAATTCTTTTGGTCTGGGTCTTGTAAGTCTGGAGGCATCTCACTAGTGAAATAGAATTGAGTAGAATCTCCAAAGGAGTTAGGGGGATGGGGAATCAAGAATGCGGTCTCCTTCACTTAGTATCTGGCATCCATAATCTTGTGGAGGTTCTTTTTGAGCGACTCCCTATGGGGGATAGTTCTAAAATATAAGTATTTCCCAGGTGTGTTTGAGGAAGATTGGCTAAGGATGTTGAGGAAATACATGAAGGGGTATATTATTTGGAAGACACTAATCTCTACCTATCCTCTTGTTGGTCAATGGAAGATATCTAAGATCGGGAATGGGAAGAAGGTCATGATAGGTAAATATCCTTGGATGGGTGCTGGAAATGACTTTCTCTTCATTGATTCCCTTCTTTAGGCTATTCATTTGACCAATATATTTTCATTGAATGATGTAAAAGTGTAGTCACCCTAGGTCCTCAAACATCAAGGATGGAAATCAGTGAAGGATATTTTCTTGGTCGACGAGAAAGTTGAATAATGGAATTAGTATACTTATCTTTTTTGTCACCAAATGCATTATATTTTGAGAGGAATATTTAGACACCCTTTGTTGGTTAAAAAATCCTAAAATTGGGGATTTTATGGCCAAACTTGGATATAAATACCGAGTAGAATCACAATTGTCAGGTGATAAGTAGTGGTGGTAGATGTCTTTGTGGAAGATAGGTTCCCCTTTGAACAAAAATATTACCCTTTGGATAGCCTTAAATAACAAGCTTCTAACATGGGAAGTCGGTCTCAAGAGAGGATGGATTAGTCCAAATTGGTGCATGTTGTGCAAAACTTCCAAAGAGATTGTGACTCATATGTTGATCGGGTGCTCTTATAAATATCATGTTTTGAGGATCACTAAGGAGGAACTCAAGACAAATTATTTTTTAGGAAAGTCGAGCTTGAAGGAATGTCTGAAAGACTGACTTGCAGACAAATCAATAAAGTTGTTTCAAGGGTTTCCATGTTTTATAATCATTGGTTTATGGTGGGATAGAAACTCCAATGTTTTTAGGTACAAGTTTATTCCCCTCTAAGTCTTATCTAGAATCATTTTAAATCAAACCATCAAATTTAAGACTAAACTCAAGGACCAAAACCCTCGAATGTCGACTATGCCTAAATTGGGATACGATACCCCTTGGGGATATTTTGATGGGGCCTCTCAAGGCCATCCTCTTGTCTATGGGGTTGGGGTCGTACTTTATTTTAAACATCATCATTTTATCCAAATCAGGAATACCTTAGGGTGGAGCTCAAATAACATAGCTAAGTTCACAATTCTTTGGACATTGCTTGAGGCGATTACGAAAAAGGTCTTAAAAAATTGCAGATGTTGGGAGATTCAAAGTTCGTCATTAACTATTCTAGGAAAAAAGAAATAATGACAAATGTTAATTTAAGTCCTTTACTCTAAGAAATAGAGGTGGTTTTTCAAACTTTTGATTGGCTTTCCTTTCATAAAATTCTCCGGGAACTCAACATCAAGGCAGACAAGTTTTCCAAAGAGGCCATATCTCTTCCTTCAGGTGCTATCACTTTTTATGAATACAACACCAAAGAGGAGATCGAATACATGTAATTCCATATTTACTTTCTATTTTCTATATTGTTCTAGTAAGCTATATAGACAATGATGAATGTAATGATGTCAAATGTATAAATAATGATGTCGGATATACAAGACATTTTTGGATAGGTTTCAATGTATGAAGGATATCACATATTTTTGCACAACAAGATGGATTAGATGCTCAGTTAGTCTCTTTGAAGAGACAATAATATGTATATTCATTTCTTATGAATATAAATATTTTTTTCTTTCGAAAAAAAACTCAAGTAATTAATTAAAAAATGATTTCTAACTCTAAACTCTAAATAATAAACTTTAAATATCTTACCAATAAAGTTACTTCCTTTATTTCGTTTTACCCCTAAAGGTTGATAGCACTAATCATATTTGTTTGTTTGAATGAAAAAACACAAATCTCCAAATTGGTAACATTGTGACATCAACAAATCCTATAATCACTTTATTGAATGCTTGGTAAGTATAAGGCTCACAATCATAACCAATGTTTTGGATATTGTAACAATGAGGGATATTTGCAATACCTAGTAAGTAATCCTCCCTAGGAACAAGATTTGCAATGTTTTCACAATCACCTAATATTAATTGGTATTGAATATTGTCGATCCCTTTCCAAATGTAGTCATTAAGGGTGTCATCAAGTTGAACATCCTCAAAATGTTTCCTTCTTTGTCTTTCAAACTTGGCTATTTTAATATAACTTCAAAATCCGGGTCTCTAGTATTTCATATGTATTCCTCTTTGGTATCATTTATGAAAAAGAAAAAAAGAAATTTATATATCTATAAGTAATAAAATAAAAATAAATTAACCTACAACTGAATAAAATTAATATAATAAATCAATATAATTTTTTTATTACAACAAAAAACCGTTTTAGTTCTACTATAGAGCTTGAGTCTGGATAGTTGCATCTAAGATTATCCCAACTCTCTTCATTCAAAATTTTGACCATTTTCTTGTGTATTCTCATATAAACTATGGGACTACATAAATGGAATAAATAATGTACTTATAATTATATCTGTAATAAAATCTTATAACATTAATATGTTAAATTGAAAAATTATTTTTTCTAAAGATACCATCAATAACAAAAATAACGCAACAAACTTGCTTCTAAAACTTATTAAAAATTTCTTCCCCCGTAGTTCACCCAACCTTACACATCATAATATGGACATGAGAATAGGTTCATATTCAAGGCTTTATAGTTATCTCTTTTTGTAGCTTCTTAATTTCAGGATCTATCTTACCAATGCTACATGATAAGGTTTTACACTTTTTAACCTTTTAATTTTTTATAACAATATTCTCCCATAAATTAAAGATCTCATCAATCAAATCTTATGTCTATCCAGTTTTAAATCCTAATTGAAAAAATCTAGTTGCACCTTTGAATGCATCACTTATTTTGAATTTTTTCTTTCACACTTTCCTCATTGAATGAGAAGCCTATTTCCATACAACATTGCTTTCAAAAACTTGCATCAACCTTTAATATGTCCTTGTGACATATTTATTGATATTCATTATGGATAAATCACACCCTTTGTATCAATTCCATCGACATCCTATACTCACTATCTGTGTTAAGATCCCATGCCAATAACTTTTCATCTATATCTTTTAAACCAACATAAATGATACATTTGATTATTGCATTAATTCTCTTCTAGCATCTACAGAACGATTCCCCCTAATTACATAATATTTATAGTCAAAATATTTTGATTGATCATGCATCCATACTAGGAACCTCTAATGGGTCAACAAGAGCTAGGTAGTCAAACACATGTGCATAAAGACTATAACTAATCAATGTTTTCAAGTTGTGAATATGCAAGTGGTTGTGAGTTTTAAAACTTTGAAGTAAAGCAATGCATATATATTTTTAAGCAAAACGAGAAGTAATCGATGTCTCATACACATAGTACACATAGATTTACGTTGGAAACCCTTACCCAGGCGAAAACCATCATTCCTTGGTGTCACAACTCTCAACTCTTCATTGTATTAATTTGACCATTCACAATACAATTTATACACACATTATTTTAGGTATTCCGTAGCTACCGAAACCTTGATCCCTTAATCCAGGATTAATTTAGAAAAATGCTAAAAATAGAAAAAAATGCTAAAATGGCAGCAATCAGATGTCATCATCAAATCTGATGCATCTGCCCCCCACACATGCAAATAATATAACACCTACCCAACATTCTCCTACTTGTTGTTTTCTTTTCATATAGGGGGTCTTAGAATTACATAGTCAACAATCCAAGGAAGAAATCCCCATTGTTTCTCTACACCAAGAGAACTTCTCGGTGCTCACAAACTTTGTTAATGAATCTACAACATTCTTCAAAGTGCCAACCTTCTCCAACAATATCTTCTTGTCTTCATCCATATCTCTCACAAAGTGATACTGAACATCAATATGCTTTGTCTTTGAATGACAAGATGGGTACTTTACTAGGAATATTTCACTCCAACTGTCACAATCTAACCTTACTTCTTGTTCTACCAACCCAATACCTGAACACAATCTCTGTAACCATACTACTTCTTTGCATGCATGAGTGGCTGCCATGTATTCAATTTCTGTAGTTGAGAGTGCCACTAAAACCTGTCTTTTTCTCATCCAAATGATTTATCCTCCAAATAGGTTAAACACATACCCACTTGTAAATATTCTGCAATCCATATCTCCATACCAGACTGCATCAACAAACCCATGTATGTATAACACCCTGTCCAATCATGATCTTCCTTGGTAGCACAATCCATATCTAGAAGTGCCATGCAAATACCTGAAAATCCAGTTTACTGTTGTCCAATGCTCCTTCCCTGGTTTTGACATATACCTACTCAAAACTCCCACTGCATGTGAAATGTTCGATCTAGTACAAACCATTGCATACAACAAACTACCAACCACACTAGCATATGGAACATAGAACATTTCCTCTTCATCTTCCTATGTCTTGGGATACTAAACTGCAGATAGATTTACACCTACAGGAATATGAACCTTGATCAATTTACTTTCCTGCATATTAAACCTATGCAATATCATCTCAACACATTTTTTTTAATTCAACCATAGTTTCCTGTTTGCACGATCTCTTTTAATATCCATTACTAGAATGAAGTTAGCAACACCAAGATCCTTCATGTCAAATTTGGAGGATAGTTGCAATTTCACCTCCTTGATAACATCCATGTTATTTCCTACCAACAACATGTCATCGACACACAACTCTACATAAATTAAGTGATTACCAACCTGCTTGGAATATACACAATGATCAACCCTACTTCTCATAAATCCCATTCCAAGGATGTATGTGTCAAAATTTTGATACCACATCCTATGTGATTGCTTCAGACCATATAGTGACTTCTTTAGCTTACATAACAACTCTTTCTTTCCCTTCACTACAAAACCTTATGGATGCTTCATGTAGATTTCTTCTTCCATATATCCATGTATGAATGTTGTCTTCAAATTCATTTGTTCTACTTCAAAATCAAAAGAAACAACAACAGATAAAAGAAATATGATAGAAGTTAACTTGGCAACATGAGAAAAAATTTCACCAAAGTCAATTCCTTCTACCTAGGAATAACCTTTTGCTATTAACTGAGCTTTGTATTTCTCCACTTTTCCTCCTACATTCAACTTCTTCTTAAACACCCATTTGCTTCTAATGACATTTCTTCCATTTGGAAACTCAACTAGATCCCATGCCTTATTCTTATCCAAGGCATCCATCTCTTCAACCATGGCCTTATTCTTATCCAAGGCATCCATCTCTTCAATCATGGCCTTATTCTAGAGTTTATTGTCCTATGAATTTACTGCTTCCTTGACAATTATGGGATCATCATCAATAATGGAAAAAGCAAAATTATCACAGAAATCAAGTGGACTATACCTTTCTAGTTTCCTTTTTTCCCTCATTGATCTACTCAATACTGGAGTATGGGGTTTTTTTAATTCTTATTCATCTTCTTCCATTGATTCATATTTTGCATAATCCAACTCAAACTCTATTTTCTCAGGTTCTTCTTTCCTTGGTACGAATTTTTGTTTTGAAACATCTTTAACCTCTCTAAAAACAACATCCCAACTGTAAAAAATATTCTTATTTTCTAGGTTCCAAATCTTATAACCTTTCATACCATCTTTATAACCAATAAATATACACTTTTTGGCTTTATCATCCAACTTACTCCTAATTTCCTTTGGAACATGTACATAAGTATCACAACCAAACACTTTGACATGTTCAAGAGAGGGTTTCTTACCAGTCCATACCTCAGGTGGAGTTTTGTTCACCAACACTGATGAGGGTATTTACTAGGAAACATGTAGTACCCACTGCACCTGCCCAAAATTCCTATCCTAACCCGAAACCACTGAGAATGATCCTTGATTTTTCCATAAACATCTTGTTCATCCTTTGTGCAACCTCATTCCATTGAGGTGTGTGCAGAGTACTATTTTTCCTTTCTGTATTGCACTTCTTACAAAAATCTTCGAATTCATTCCCATAGAATTCTCCACCATTATCTCTCCTCAACAACTTTATTTTATTCTCTGTCTGATTTTCTACTAGAGCTTTAAACTCTTTAAATTTATCAAATACGTCATATTTCTTCCTAATAAAATATATCCATGTGCTCCTTGAGAAATAATCTACGAATGAAACATATTACACATATTTACCTAGTGATGAAACATGCATGGGTACAAACACATCACTGTGTATCAACTCTAACATCCTCTTTACTCTTGTAGCACCAAATGGGGATATTACTCGATTTTGTTTATCATATATGCAGTGTTCACAAAAATCAAAATCTAGGGTGCAATTATACATACCTTCAACCATACGTTTACCATGTAGTGTTCGGAGGCCCTTTTCTCCAATATGTCCTTCTTTGATTCCATGGCATGATATTCTTTCCAGGGACAATATGGATCTCATCATCTTTATTTATCTACTCATGGACAATAAAACTATTACACCCACCAGTATAAGTGCATCCCAACAACTTGTACATATTTTCACATCGGGCTCCCCTCATCAACATCATTGCTCCTCTGACTGTATTGCAAGTCCCATTTCCCAATAAAGCATCCACACCTACATCATACAACTTAGTTACATATATTAGGCTCTTGGATAGATATGGAATGCGCAGAACTCCAGGGAGAGTTCTAATCCTTCCATATTTCAACAACAACTTGACCCTTCCACATCCCATGATTTTGGTTATCGAGTCGTCACCTAGGAAGACATCACCACCATCATAATTTTCATATTCACTGAAACATTCCTTGTGAGGATTCATATGAAATGATGCACCTGAATCGATCAACCATACATCACGATCTGCGTGTGTACTTATAGATTCCAAGTAAACATCACCTCCTTCTTCTATGGAGGTTTCTGCCTCTGTGGAAGAGGCATCATCAAATCCATTTTCTTTATCAACTTTATTAGACCTACAATATTTCTTATAATGACCAACTTTACCACATTTCCAACATTTCCTCAAAGATTTTCCTAGGGATTTAGATCTACCTTTAGATTTAGATCTCCCCCTCCGAGGATTTATTTGTATTCCTATCTTGGGGATGACCTCTTACAAATAAATCATTCGTGCTATTAATATCCATGCTTTTCTACTTCATCTCTTCCGATAACATGGATGAAACTACATCCTCATACTTCAATGCAGATTGTGTGGTACTACCAATTGCTACAACCATATTATCTAAAGAGTCTGGAAAATAACATAACAAAGTAATACACTTATCTTCTTATAAAAGTGTAATATTAATAGATCCAAGTTGACTTACTAGAGAATTGAATGCATTTATATGATCTGTCACAAAATATGCATATTCCATCGTAAGATGATACAACTTCTTTCGAAGAAACAACTTGTTTACCGAGGACTTTGACTGATACAAATTCCCAAAATTTTACCATAGTTCCTTGGTTGTAGATTCTCCTGACACATTCAATAACACCAAATCATCCAAGAAGAGTCAAATCGTACTCCTTTCTCTTTTATCCAACTTCTCCCAATCTTCTTTTGACATACCACTAGATTGAGTACTAGTAGTTTGTGTACCAGTAGCTTTTGTACTAGTAGTTTGTGAACCAATTGGTTGTGTACCAGTCACTCATGTACTAGGATCCTTAATGATCCATGTTGGACAACTGAGAGGGGGGGTGAATCAGTTGTCACTGTGCTTAAACAATTATGTCCATTTTAAAAATCATTACAGAACTCCGAATGATGATCACAATAAATAAGCAGTAGAGTATTCAACATCAATCACACACATGTATAATACAGAGACAAATATTCCTGAGGAAACCCATAAAGGGTGAAAACCTCTTCTTCTTTATATGATAATTATTTTATGTACATTATCATTCTTATGAGAACAAACTCATAATGAGTCTACCACCTCTGTTTTGCAAGCTGCTACTTGCTGAGAGCACCAACTCTCTTGTCTATCTAGCACCCACTAGAAGAAAGTACCAACTCCCTAAATTCTCTAGAACCAACTGGATGGAATCACCAACTTCCAGTCATACAGACACCGACCTATATATCAGAGAACCAATGTTCTCCCTTGCACCACCCTACCACCCCGGTTTCTCTGGCTACAACCATATGGAAGCTATAACTTCCTGCCTTCAAGCACCTACTTAAAATTCTGAGGACAATAGTCCTCCCTAGCACCTTCCAACCACCTTGAAATATAAAACTTTGCTTTCTGTGAACTTATTACAGTGATTCAATAGTTTTCATTGGCTTACCAAGCTTATCATTATTCTGCTATGCTGTTCTGATCTGCCTGCATCAGTGTCTTCCTGCTTGCATCCTCTTCATCTTTTTAATCTTCTCCTCTGTCTCAACATGCACACCTCAACTTTCTCTTCTTCTGACAGATATGCATCTCTGTTCTTTTCTTCTTCTGTGCTTCAGCTCCTACACATCATGCTTCTACACACATGCATCACTCACAACAAAAACATCAAGATCTCTTCTCTATTATGCATTTTTATAGTCTCTGTGCACCTTGTGCATGCTGCATGCGCTATCCCACTGCATACACTTCACTGCGTTCATCATCACTGGCCCTTCTCCTGAGATCCTTTGGATTTTTTGACTGTAACAGTCTTCGAACCACTTCCATCTATCAGTCAACTCTATGATGAGTCTACACTCCACTGGAATTTTCCACGAGACTCTTCGTCTTCTCTGTCGATCACCCTGAAGACTCTTCGAATTATCTAGTAGATGCAATCAATTCCTTCTGGAAGTTACTGAGAGAATCTATGTGCGTTCATGCGTTTCTCGCCTTCTATCTTCCCGAGGAAAACTTTACAGTGGTCGTTTATCCTTTCAGGCTAAGCCCTTTCCTTTCACATGTGGCCTTAGGCAATAACCAAATGCCTATTCAGAAAGCGTTTCACGATTTCACGATATAGGATATACAACTGTGAGTTGCCTCGCTCCACTCGTGAAAACTCCGAAATGGATCCTAGCTTTGCTAGCTCCTTCCCCTCACTTCCATTGATAGGACCGCTAGCTGTGACCACAGCCCCATTCGAAAGTGCATTTTGCAATTTTGCACTTCGAGGATTCTCCCATGAGTCCCTTGAATCCTCCAACTCTTGGTACCTGAAATGGAGCCTGGCTATGCTAGCTCCTTCCACTCACACGACCATCGGTAGTGACCATAGCCTAATTTGAAAATACATTTCGCAATTTCATGTTTCGGGGATTCTCCCATGAGTCTCCTTGACACCTTCCTATGGAATTCTTGATATCCGAAATGGAGCCTAGAATCTTTCACGCTCCTACCTTCACGTGACCACAAGTGGTGACCATAGCCTAATTCGAAAATGCATTTCGTAATTTCACGTTTCGGGAATTTTGTGATGATTCGTCTCAACTCTCCATGTTACGAACTTCGAAACAGAGCTTGGATGCACTAGCTCTGCTCTCCAACTCTCGATGATGTGACCACGAGATATGACCACTCGCTAATCATTTGAGCGCTTCGCTCTCTGAATCAACAGTCCACGATCCGTGGTGATCAGAGGATTATCCTCCGCCTCGGAACTTCAGCTTTCAGGACTTTGGGGGAGTGTTGATGCTAAAAATCCCGAAACTAAACTCCAAGAGTGACGTCACTCGATGACATGTCATGAGATGAGTGGCTGCCATGTGTCACTTCTTGGATCGACGATCCATATTTTTGCTCGATTGAATGGCTGAGATTATATTGTCATTTCATGTTTCACAAGTTGGAAGGATAGAGCACCTCGTGCCTTTGACCTTTCAGTCAGCAAAATGCCAATCGCTCGCCATGTGTCCTCTGGCTTCAACGGCCAGGATCATTTCACGATCTTGCATATCGCGAGTTTGAGGGGTTAGAGCACCTCCTTCCTTTGACTTTCCAGTCAGTGAAATGTTGTTCTATGACCACGTGTCCTACCCAAAGATAGATGGCCCTTCTCCTTTCGGGATTTTGTAAGCCTGCTTCTACTTGCACTTTAAAAAACATGCAGGTTCTCCTGGATCCAACGACGGTCGGACCCCGCGCTCGGATCTAACGCTCGAGATTTGTCCTCCATCTATGTGATCCTATTGTTTGGACTTATGATGTCTTCCAAGCCTATTTTCCATCGTTGTTCTTTCCATCAATGACAAGCTCACTCCCAACTGTAAATCTACCAAAAATCTCCCCCTTTGGCATTGATGGCATCCCCGAACGACTGTGCTAATCTGTTTGGACCTCTAGCTATAACATTCGGTCTAGACCACTCCACTCCTTTTCTCATCCTTTGACATCAATGTCAAAGAAAACATGCTCCCGCTGAGTTGTTGCAGTACTTCGTCGGAGGTATCAGATATGCAACCAACACATACTCCCCCTAACATGATGAACTCTCTTAGGTGTGAGACGAGATGATACCCAACTTCTGACGGAGATATTCAAATGGTGTCTTGGCTAGGGTTTTAGTAAAGATGTCTATAGTTTGTTCTGTGGTTGGAATGTAATGAACCTAAACAATCTGATTGGTGACCTGCTCTCTCAGAAAATGGTATTTTATGGGAATATGCTTGGTCTTGAAGTGGAATACAGGATTCTTTGACACACTTATGGCACTAGTGTTATCACAATGAATTGGGATCGGTGCAGCATATTTTACCTCCAAGTATGCAAGTGTCTGAATCATCCATAATATCTGAGTGCAACAAGTAGCAACAACAATGTACTCTGCCTCTGTAGTTGATAAAGAAATGGAACCTTGCTTTTTACTCAACCACACTACTAGAGAATCTCCTACGAAGAACGCACCTCCACTCATGCTTTTCCTTTCATCCATGCAGTTAGCCCAATCAACATCTGAGTAGACTGATAATTGAAAATTTTTATTCTTAGGATACCATAGGCCATAGTTCATTATTTCTTTCAAATATCTGAATATTCTTTTGACAGCTAGTAAATGAATCTGTTTGGGTGTTGCATGATACCTTCCTACTATTCCAACAACATGCATTATGTCTGGATGGGATGTTGTGATATATAATAGACTGCCTATCATTGACCTATATGAACTTTAATCAACATCAGGTGAGTTATCATCCTTGCTTAATTTGCATCCAATAACCATAGGTGTGCCCATAGGTTTAGAATCTTCCATTTGAAACCTTTTCAACATTTTTCTTAGATATTTTTCTTGAGAAATAAACATTCCTTTAGACTTTTGAGTAATTTGCAGACCAAGAAAAAATGACAGTTCCCCTATCATAGACATTTCAAACTCAGAATCCATGGCAGAAGAAAACCATTGTACTAATGAATCATTATTACATCTGAAGATGATGTCATCTACATAGACCAACACGATAAGAAAGTCATTACCCTCTGTTTTGATATATAGAGTGTTGTCAACTATTCCTCTCTTGAACCCTTTGTCTTGGAGATACTTATCTAGTCTGTAATACCAGGCACAAGGAGCTTGTTTTAACCCATATAAGGCTTTCTTCAACTTGCATACTAGGTCGGGATTATCTATTAGTTTGAAACCCTCTGGTTGTTCCATATAAACTTCTTTTTTTAAATCTCAATTTAGAAATGTTGACTTGACATCCATTTGAAAGACTTTAAACCTTTTATGACAAGCATAGGCAAGAAATATTTTGATTGCTT
>JASDQU010502059.1:81379-98438 GCA_032191745.1 Picea mariana | reverse complement strand
ATAATGTTCAAGTAATATCTTTTAATTAATGTTCAAGGTTTTTAGAACTTTATTTGTGAATGAAAGTAAAATAAAATTATTTAAAAATTGAGAACTTAAATAGAGTTGTGTTTATTTTTCTTATAATATGTATATTGAAATGAAAGTAATAAAATCATTATAATAACTTAAAATAATGTTCATTTTCATTTTTCTTAATATCATAAATTTTATAAATTTATTTATTCAAAATAATGTTTAAATTATTTTATAAACTAATTTCATTATTATTTTACAATTAAATATTCAAATATAATATAGATAACAAAGTAAAAGTAATTCCAAAAAACATATATATTGTTAGAATTTGGTGACATAGAATTCCTCTATAATTGGATTTTAGATATTATTATTGAGTGTTGGTTGTAACTAATTAGACTAAGTGAGAATATGGATATAAGCGCAATTAATAATGAGTTTCTTGTGTAAATTCATGTATGCCTGTAAAGGCTGAGATAGTGAAGAGTGAAGTGAACCTGTTTTAATTTTCCATAAACAATAAGAGAATTAATACCTGCTTGGTGGACGTAGCCCAATGTTTGATAAACCACGTTAATCTTTATATTCATCATAATTGATATCAAATCTTAGTTAGGTCGATATATGATTGAAGGGAGCGTCGATCTGATCTGATATATGCCTGAAAGGGAGCGTCGATCCGGTCTTCTATATGCTTAATGGGAGCGATGGGTTATATGCTTGACGAGAGCGTTGTTTTTCAAATTAGCGTTGGGCTCCCCTAGTGAAGGGAGCGATGATTCTCCTTAGCGTTGGGCTCCCCTAGTGAAGGGAGCGATGATTCTCCTTTGGACTTACGTTATTTTCAAAATTGAAATCAGCGTCGGTCTATGGTCAAGAAGAGAGCGTTGACTTTTCTCGTTGCACGTGAAAGGTGTGAATGGTATGTATGGTATGAATCTTTGTTTTTAAAGGGTGAATATTTTATGCATAAAAACATGGAGAATCCACTTTGTCTTTGAGAGGGTTGTGAGCTTTGCCATGGTATGTGGCTTTCAAAAGTGAATTTTTAAAGTATGAATACTTCAAGAGTGAGTGGATGTTTAAAGGTGGATGCCATATAAAACATATTAAATAAAAAAATTTAAAGAGTGACTTTTTTTTTTGGATTTGGTAGAAGGTTTTATTAAGGTATAAAAATACTTTTAAAAAACCTTTTCACTATTTGTTTTGGGTTCAATTTTTAAGTATAAGGTTATTTTTTCATGTAAAGGGCTTGGTTTTATAAGCAGTGGTTTTGGAGTTTTTTCTTCTGTTAATGACTAAAACTCGGAGTGTTAAATTCAAAATCGAGAAGTTCAATGGAAAAAACAATTTGGAGATCTGGAAGGTCAAGATGCATGTTTTGCTCGTGCAACAAGGCGTGGTGAAGAGGCTTTTGGGAAAGTCAAAGAAACCCGTGACCATTTTAGATGAAGAGTGGGAAGAGATCGATGCAAGAGCACTGAGTGTTATATGTCTTTGTTTGGTCGATGATGTTTTGTTCAACATTGTTACGGAGAAGACAACAGTCGGTTTTTGGACGAAGCTGGAAAGCTTGTATATGATGAAATCCTTGACAAACAAGATCTTCCTGAAAATAAAATTGTACAGTTTGCGCATGAAGGAAGGTATGAAAATTGTTGATCATTTAAATACTTTTAATACTTTTTTTGTCCAATTGACTAGTATGGGAGTGAAATTTGAATCTGAAGACAAGACGATTACATTATTGTGTTCTTTGCCTGAGTCATGGGATCATTTTGTTACCTCTATTAGTTTCAGTTCAACATAAAGTATTGAATTTGATGTTATTGTTGGAGCTTTACTGTCTGAGGAAACAAGGAAGACATCCAATCTAGAAACCTTTACATCTAAGGCGATGGTGGTCAGAGGAAGACCTAAAAAAAGAGGATATGTTCAAAGGGATTTCTCTCGGTCAAAGTCGAAGGGAAAAAAGAGCAAGCTTAAGTGTTGGTTTTGTAGAAAATATGGACACCTGAAGAAGGATTGTTGGAAGTGACAACAAGCCTCCAAAGAAGACCCTCCAAAAGAGACGAAGGAAGAAAACACAACTGAAACAGGTTCAGCAACAAGTTCAGGTATCGTTGATGAAGCTTTAACAATTGGTATTGTTTCACGTTATGATCAACAGTGGTTATTAGATTATAGTGCTTCAAATCACATGTGTCTTCATAGACACTAGTTTATTACTTACCAGTCTATAGATGATGGAATTGGTTACATGGGAAATGATATATCATGTAAAGTTGTGGGAATTGGTAGCATTCGAATTAATATGTTTGATGTATCTAAATGATGTGAGACATGTACTTGAGCTAAGGAAGAACCAAATCTCTTTGGGAGTCTTAGACACTGGAGGATATAAAAGTATTGTTCAAGGTGGAGTTATGAAGGTCTACAAAGGAATCCTACTGGTCATGAAGGTGAAGAAGGTTGGAAACATGTTTATGTTAGAAGGAAGAGCCGAGTCAGATCATGCAACAGGTGTATCCAAGAATGACAGTGATTATGTTCGACTATGGCATCAACGGTTGGGCCATATGAGCGAAATAGGATTGAAGGTATTATCTAATTGCAAGTTACTTCCTAGTCTAAAGTCTTTAAAGTTAGATTTTTGCAAGAACTGTATTTATGGAAAACAGAATAGGCATAAATTTAAAACCGGAAGACACGCCAGTGAGGGAATCCTTGACTATATCCATTCTGATGTTTGGGGACCATCCCCAATTGTTTCGTATGGAGGATCATCATATTTTATTACTTTTATATATGATTTCTCTAGGAAGGTGTGGATCTATATGTTGAAGAGAAAGGCTTATGTATTTACTGTTTTTAAGCAGTTTAGAGATTTAGTGGAAAAGAGCATTGGTAGGTCCATTAAATGTTTAAGAATTGATACTGGTGGTGAATTTACGCCAATGGAATTTGAAAACTATTGCAAGGAGTTTGGGATTGATAGGCATAAAACCACTTTGTATACTCCTCAACAAAATGGAGTTGTTGAGGGCATGAACATGACTCTTCTAGAGAGAGAAAGGAGTATGCTTAGTAATGCCAACTTGCAACAGGAACTGTGGGCAGAAGTAGTGACTACAACTTGTTATCTGGTGAATCGATCACCATCAACAACAATAGAGTGCAATATTCCTGAAGAGGTATGGATAGGTCACCCTTGTAATTATTCTAATCTTAAAGTTTTTGGTTGTGAAGCCTATGCTCTAATTCTGAAGCATCAGCGTTCTAAATTACATCCAAAATAAAAAAGGCTTATCTTTGTTGGATATGGTGATGGTATTAAGGGGTAAAGGTTGTGGGATCCTACTGCCCACAATATGACCATTAACAAAGATGTAATATTTGATGAATCATCTCTCATCAAATCAGATGTAGATGTTCAAATGAAACAGGTAGAAGTACCTAGGTATCAACAGATTCAGTTTGAAACTCATTCAACTACAGATGAGTGTGAACATGACCAAGTTTTTGAAGAGGTTCTTGCAGAGGAAAACATGGATGATGATGAAAATCAACAGATTGTGGATGAGCCACAAAATTCCCTAAGGAGGTATACACTAGTCAGAGTTCCTCCAAGAAGGTATGATGATTTTGTTTCATCAGTTTCTTTAAGTACTAATGATGATGAACCTTCGTGCTATCAGGAAGCTGTGGAGGGTTCTAATAGTGAAAAATGGAAAGAAACAATGAAAGATGAAATGAATGCTTTAGCGAAGAATGCTACATGGGACTTGGTAGAACTTCCAAGAGACAGGAAAACGGTAGGTTGTAAGTGGGTCTACAAGCTGAAGAAGGGTGTTGATGATAAGGTATAAAGGTACAAAGTGAGGTTGGTTGCAAAAGGATATTCTCAAAAAGAAGGTATTGACCATGAGATTTTTTCACCAATTGTTAAGATTGTTTCAATTTGAATTGTGTTAGCATTAGTTGTGTCATTTGATTTGGAGTTGGAGAAGCTATATGTTAAGACTACTTTCTTACATGGAGATTTGGATGAGGAGATTTACATGGAACAACCTGAAGGGTTTGTTCAGAATCGCAACAAGAAATTTGTTTGCAGGCTCAAGAAATCATTGTATGGTCTAAGGCAGTCGCCCAGGCAATGGTACAAGAAATTTGACTCTTTCATGATGAGCCAGAATTATAAAAGGAGTGAGTATGATCATTGTGTATACTTTAAGAAATTGAATAATGGAATATTCATTATCTTAGTATTGTATGTTGATGATATGCTTTTAGCAAGAAAAATAATAACTAAGATCAACAGGTTAAAGGCTCAAATGGCTAGGACGTTTGATATGAAAGATCTAGGAGCAGCGAAGCAGATTTTGGGCATGGAGATATTCAGAGACGGGAGGAACGGTAAGATTTGGTTGTCACAACAGAAGTGCGTCGAGAAAATGTTTTTGAGGTTTGGTATGAACAATGTGAAACCAGTTTTTGTACCTTTTGCTTCCCATTTTAAGCTTTCTTCAAGTTTATGTCCTAGTACAAAAGAAGAAAAGGAACATATGTCTCGAATACTGTATGCTAATGTAGTAGGAAGTTTAATATATGTGATGGTTAGTACAAGACCAGAAATTTCACATGCAATTGGGGTTGTCAGCAGATATATGGAAAATCCAGGGAAAGAGCACTAGGCAGCATTGAAATGGGTGATTAGGTATCTAAGGAGCACAAGTGATTATTGTATCACCTATAACGGTGGTTGTGAGTTAGTCTGTGGATATGTTGATTTTGATTTTGTAGGTGATTTGGAAAAAATGAGGTCAACTTCAAGATATGTCTTTACTCTTGCAGGTGGAGCTATTGGTTGGATATCAAAGCTACAGAGCATTGTTGCTTTATCCACTATAGAAGAAGAATACATAGTTGCTTCACATGCTTGCAAAGAGGCGGTTTGGTTAAAAGGTTGGTTTGGTGAGTTTGGAAGGATGCAGAACAAAGTAAAGCTACTTTGTGATAATCAAAGTGTTATTCACTTGGCCAAGAATCCAACGTACCACATTAAAACTAAATATATTCCTATTGAGTACCATTTTGTAAGACAGATCATCGATGAAGGTGTAGTTTATCTTGAAAACATTCATACAAAAGAGAACTGCACAGACATGTTCACAAAACCAGTACTTTTAGAGAAGCTACAATGGTGCTTGGCTTCTCTTGGCTTGCAGAAAAGGTGATGAACAAAAGAAGGACCAAGGTATCAGGTTAATTGTTGTCAAGGTGGAGATTGTTGGAATTTGGTGACAACGAATTCCTCCACAATTGGATTTTAGATCGTATTATTGAACGTTGGTTGTAACTAATTAAACTAAGTTAGAATATGGATATGAGTGCATTTAATAATCAGTTTCTTGTGTAAATTGATATAAATTTGTGTATGACCGTAGAGGCTAAGATAGTGAAGAGTGAAGTGAGCCTGCTATAATTTTCCATGAACAATAAGAGAATCGATACCTTCTTGGTGGATGTATCCCAATGTTTGGGTGAACCACGTTAATCTCTGTGTTCATCATTTAATGTCTAGCATAATGATTTTTTGTTTATGTATTTTTGTTGCATATTAGATTTCTATTTGTGTGGTTGCAGGGTTAACATTTATAAATATATACAACTTAAATATACACAACTTATTTTGATCAATGTTGAAATAAAACATGTGAAAAGGGAAATTTAAAGTACTAAGACACTCATAACTCCTACTTAAACAACAACGATGACAAAAAAAAATTACCAGTTGTCAAGGGCACTCTAAACTCTATCATTTTAGGGAGATTATTGGAAAAATTAGAATGGAAGACTTGCATCCATGTCAAAATGTAAATCCATGCAAATCCCAATACTTCATACCATTCAAACTTTAAGCCTAAAGTAGTCTAGGCATTGAAACCAAACAAGGTTACACTCCAAATCCTCTTTTATTCAACCTCAAAAAACAATTGTGGAAGAAGAGACGCATGTCGAAGGAGGGATGCCATTTTATTATTTTATTCATTACCAAGAGCAAGCTCAATCAGCTCTTGGATTGGAGTATGCTTCTTGCAACTATTGCTATCATTATTATGGTAGTTGAGAAGCAATGGACCAATTTTGATTGAAACCCAAGGAAAACAAAGATGTTTGGTGACGTTTGCAGGTTGGGCATGTTAGTGGAAGATGGTATCGTTCTCAAGCATAACTTTTCCATAAGATATTATGAAATTGGTGCAGACAAAACGACTTTAATTGAAACCTTGATGAACTATCTTCAGGGAAGTGGAGACTTTGTCATTAATGACATATGAAGTTGGTTCTAAGGATCCTATGATATTTAAGATGTCTTCAAAGGACTAGAAGGGTTGATGATATGACTTTTAAGCACTTTTTGAGGGATTAAGAGCCGAATATTATGTGGTTGTGTATGTTTCTCTACAAAGTTACTTTTCTTAGAATGGTATCATTGTTTTCCCATAGAAAATTAGTATTTTCGAATTTTTTAAATAATATATATATATATATATATATATGGAAAACTTGAAATTAATAAAAATGTTTTTACAAACTTTTAAAAACAATATGCAAATAAAAAAATAATATAATAGCCAAATCTGTTTGACTCCAAATCGATTAAAATGGACAAAGATCTACTCTTCTCATCAAAGACATAAGTTTGGGATATGAACGAGAGAATTCATTGATCTCAAAGCAAATGGAAGAAATAAAATTAGAAGTTTTCTATGCAAAAAATACCTCATAATCAGTCATAGAAAACTTCAAGATGTAGGGCTTTGTCTAGAAAGGTTGTCATTCATTTCATTTGAAAAACGCTTAAAACAACCTTTACTAGCTAAATGTTCTGAGAACCTATATGGAAAACGTTAATATGTTACTTTCCCCTAGATAAATTTGGCATAAATCTCAACTTTGGAAAAATTTGAAGTTACCGTGTCCATGAGCAACACTCTTTATCATTATCACTGTAGTTGCTCCAGGAATCAACATTGGATTCCTTGATTTTAGAATCGATTTAATCACTCTTTCCTTGAGTAGTGATTTATTAAATACAATTGTTTAAACTTTAAATCCAAAAGCCAAATAAATTTTGAAGAAAAAAATGATGTGGATCAAACTCTCCTGCAAAATATGCACTAATTTTTGTTATTATGCAGATAAACATAATAGATTTTATAGGAAAACGAAAAATTGACACATGCATTTATTTTGCAAAGAAACAAAACAAATTTTTGGATGGACTTTGAATCCTAGGTAAATAATAAAGAAATTTGCAGGGAAAATATAATTACCTAAATTGTCGATTGAATTTGGTGGTACACAATTGAAGAGAAGAGAGATATGGAATGTAGTACTGAATTATTGTTTCTCCGCTGCTATTCAACAGAATTGCCACACCAGTCCCATAGGCATCGGGATTCGTCATTAACATCCTTGAGGTATCCCAAGGTAAAATATTCCATGGTTTCTACATACAAATCTTGCCAATAATCATTATGGTCCATGTCTCGAATGCATGTGTACAAGTTCAAAAAACATTTTATCAAATTATACTTTTAAAATTGTTTTTAAATTTAGTGAAATTCCTAAATAGGCACAAAAGTATATACCTAAACTCAAAACTTCGACAAAAAGTGCTTACTAAATGTGAGATGTTCTTCAGTAGATGCAGAATAAGCAAGAGAAGAGGAAATTCATGGAGGCTTTTGCTGCATTCTGGAAGCATCCTGTATTTTCTAGGTTATGGAGATATCTGGTTGAAATGTATAGGTTAAAACCTTTGGAGAGAATTCATCATTAGTGGATTAATGGAAAGCCATATCTCTTTTTGTTGCGAGGGGAAAATAGATTTAGGAAAATCTGTAGCATTTCAAAGTGGTCCACATCAAACCTAACAAAGTGCAAAATCTATAGAATTTGAAGACGCCTCTACATTAGCCTAGCAAAGTTCTAAAATATGTACAATTAGAAGAGGCACAAACATCAAAACCAGACAAAGTGCACATTGTGGGGATTTTTTTTATGTACTTGAGCCTTCAAGTAGTTCTCATAATTCAGTGCTTGGAATCTACCTCTTGAAATTTTTGAGAACAAAAGACAATAAAATGAGAAAGGATTTTGAGAAAACTTCAAAAATGGAATTCCAAAACTTCGAAACAAGTCCAAGTACTTGAGATTTAAAAACATAATGCTTGGAATTTCTTGGGGTTGGGAGTTGTATCACACTGTGACAATACACCTTTGAATGAAAAACAGGAATGGAGAATTTGGGAGCTAAATGTTGTATGAAACTTCAAACAAGAACGAATAATTTGAATAAGTTCAACGTTCTTGGGCTTTGGCTCTTGGGATCATGTTCTCAAGTTTTCAAAGCCATAAGAATATTGGGTTTTTAAGAAGGAAAATGTCTCTGGAGTATCTTAGTTTGAGACTTGGTTTTCAGGTTTTTAAAATATTTGATGATCAAGAAAACCCCGCGAAGGGAGTTCTGAGTAACAATAAAGGTTCTAAGTCCCTAGAGTTCGAAATTTATGAGAACAACAAATAACCAAGAATCCTAAAAAGAAACTCTTGGCAATGACTAAAGCTAGAAAATTTTCTAGTATCAAGACTTTGAATAAGATTAAAGCTAGTTTGGGATCTAGTTCTCTAGTATTCTAGAGGAAAAATAGAGTTTTCTAGAGGAAAAGGATGCCATTAAATCCCAAGAAAGAGATTTTGAAAAAAACAAAGTCAATAAAACATTGAGTTTGGGTTGGAGTTCATGGACATTAATTCGGAGCATTAAATGAGCCCTGACAGCTCACGCTGCTCCACGACACACTAGCTCAAAGCTTTAAATGAGTCCTGACAACGCAGGGCACTCCATGGTCATTTCCAACATGCCCTCCAGTGATCAAATTTGAAGGGTAGGTTCTAATTTAAGTGAGAAGGGTATATATTCATTCATCCCTTCTACGATGAAAAGTTTAAAAAAAAGTTACATTTCAATTGACAATAATAAATTAAGATCACATGTCATAAGTTCATCTATATCTTTTTTTAGTTTCTTCTATATAGAGCATTGATGATATGTGTGTGAAAGCATATCAACCAACAATTTCTTCTTTCTAAGAAAGATATTTTTTTCTGCTGAAAATACTTACTGACAAAAAATATTATTTTGAGGAAGCATGTATGGTCACTTTGTAAAAGACCCTTTAGAAGCAATTTGAAATACCTCTAGGTACCTCTCACTATCTACTTCTGTAATTTTGTTATTTTGTCAGGATGTCAAACTCCATGTAATAACTTTACAAGGAGCCTCTATAAATCACTTTGGTCACTTTGATGGCCCTTCACTTGGTGGCCTCATGCCCTTTGGCAAGAATTCCCAAAGAAAAAACTCTAAGAGAAGTAAAGTACAAATTATTGAATATAAATTGATTCAAGGCATGGATTCAATCATTCATTTCAAAACAAAACTAAAAAAAGCATTCAAACACATAAACCCAAATAACAAAACCGATATGGCAAATACATAAATGGGTCCTTACCAATCACGCGAATGCAAATACATAAAAAGAGAAGCTTAATCATTGAAACACATAGACCCTTGTGAGAAATATATACACTTAATCATTGAAACACAAACCCTTATGAGAAATATATACAAAGGCACTTGGAAATCATTGAAACACATAGACCAGATGAAGAATATATACAAAAGAACTTACCAAGATTTGGGGTTTCACTAGTCTCTTATATTTTGGACAGAACATGCGATTAGTCACATGTGGCCTTCTACTCTGTGTAATCCAATCAATCAAGTTTTGCTTTTTGATTTTATAGCTTTTTCTCTCTTTGGTTCATTGGTTTGGATTATTTATTTATATGCGTTGGTACAAGTTATACCACATCACTAAGGATTCTTGTATTTTATTCTCCAAATTTTCAACTTATTTTTTCATCTTGGTGACAGCCTAAGGAAAAAAAATGGCAGTTTTCACCTTTTCAAGAACTTTGTTCCAAAGGCACCTCGAAACATTGTTCAAGGCATTGGTTTCACATCCAATAGTAATACTTTCAGAGGCCATTGGATTCACAAGAATTACATAGCGTGAGGTCTGGAAAATAAAAAAAAACAAACAAGTCCTAATTCACAGGGGCAAGGAAAGAATAAAATTGTTCTTCCATCAACTAAATCGCCAACAAAATTAGGATTTTTCCTCGCTCAAATTGTTCTAAGGCCATGCAGATGGACTCTCGAGGTGAATGCATACTCAATTATCCAACCATTATTATTCATTTATCTTGTGATTATTGTTCACCACAGCTGGAAAGCAACTTGATTTGACGACCATTAATACTCAACAGCTAGGTGTGAAGCAACTCAGCTTTAGGAATGTTGGAAGTTGAGGATTCTTGTTCATTCTTTGTAAATGTTATCTGAGTCACTTGGGTTGTCTGTATGTGATAAGCCTCGATTGACCTATAGCTATAAAGGTGAATGAGGAGGGCTATTGGGGTGCCATCTGCAAACATGTTGATTATCATCATGGTCAGGATCATGTTCTCCATTGCAGGCCATGAGACATGATTTCCTCTAGTTACCCCTAGGCATGAGGGGTGACACGATAAATTTTTTACACTTAAAAAACATTTTATTATGTTATGGGTCATTTAAGTGAAAAACATACTAAAGTCTTTATGTACCCATATGGCTAGTGTTTATATCTATGTGTTAGAAGAAAGGCCTGAGACACATAAAATGTGCGATTTTATTACAAGTGCTCAACCACTTATGTTTTCCATAATCTTAGGTGATTTATCAAACCCAAGGATGGTGGGCTAGGGTTTATAGGATTTTATATCAAAAGGAAAAGGAGAGCATTGTATGGGCTATCATTTTTGCGTTCTTGAAATACAGGGTTGGAGAATATTGAGAGGGTAGTTACATTTTTGCAGGTTCGTTCTGAACTTAAACCTAGGGTCTGCACTTGCTTGGAGGCCAAAATCAACTAGCAATAATTAGTGATTCCAACCAAGAATTACATTGAGCTTCAAGAGAAACAATCTATTTTTTATTCCTTTACTTCTATGTTTTCTACCTAAATTATTCCATCTAGTAACTGAATTGATTTCTAAATTATTCCAGCTAGAAACTGATTTCTTGAGGATAGAACAACATCTTATTGTGAAGTATATACATCAGATTTGGCATATCGTTAACGACATTTTCAGGTGCTTAGGTTTGGTAATCCTCTTTCAGTTTTCTGTAGCAACAATATTTTGTGTTCATTTGTGGTTTCTATGCTTACATCTTCTTGAAAAACTATACTCTTGAAGCTCAGACTGTTTTTGGTGGATAGAGTTTAGGGTTACAATAACAAATACATATTTAGGTGCATCATCCATGAAAAGAACAACCTAAAATCAATGAAATTCTCCCTTCTCATCTCTTGAAAAAATATGATAGAGAAGAATTCAGTTCTTGGATAAAAAAATTGGGCTAAATATCATCCTTCTACAAAATGTAGAAGATTTGAAGCAATGAGGAGGAAATTCCTTGAGAGAGTCTATAGCTAACGTAAAATCAATGGAATAGAAAAAACTTTTTCTCGCATAAATAAATGATAGAGAAGAATTTAATAGTCATGTTTTGATATTATAAGCTTCCAACAGATCTTAAAAGAACAATACCATCCAATCCAATCCTCAATTTTCAGTTTTAATAAAACACAATCATCTAACAAGTACATAAACAAACTAATCCACTAAGAATCCTCAATTTTCAGTTTTAATATAACACAATTGTCTAACAAATACCTACACTGATATAGAAGAAAATTAAAAAATAAAATAAAATACAATAGAGAACATAAACAAACTAATCCACTAAAAACATATCTTAAAAAAACTATACCATCCAATCCAATCCTCAATTTTCAGTTTTAATAAAACACAATAGTCTAACAAGTAATTACACTAAGATAAAAGAAAATTAAAACAAAAAAAAATACAATAAAAAACACATTTATCACGCATCATCGAGGCCAAAAATGTCTTAATAAATGTTTTTAAGATGTACTTATTGGTTATAACTTACATGCATGTGGCCTTTTCTAGCATATTGTGAATTTTCTCTGTTAGGCTAGTATTAAATTGATTTTCAAAACTTTGGCGTGAAAAAGGAAGACAGACATAATGTTCTTCATGGAGGGTCATGCATGACAAAAGACAAGATGCATGTGTGACGATGATCATAAGATATGGGCATCAAAGCTTACCTGACAAAAGTTTCTAAATTGTTTCCCTTGCCTCCTCCCATGCAGGTCTTGCCATCGCCATGAAAGAATTAAGAAATGGCTACAAAAGGGGTTTTATGGCATGTGAGTTCAACACAAAATGTCAATTAATATCATATCCTTCCAACTGGAAGGATTGTGGCTCTTTTCAACAAACTAGCCATAAAAAAAGACTACCCAACCATAAAGAAAGACTACCCAACTTGAGGAAGGAAACTAAAAACCAGAAGGAAGCAATCGGATCCACTGAGAAGAGGTCCTTTGAAAAGGCCAGCTCGAGAGAGGACACTGAGGTCTAACACATATTCACCGATGGCCACACCAGGCCTCACTTCCTCTGAGAAGAACCTAGTATAATTGTGTTAGACTCCCACCATGATCCGACCTCCCAAATGCCTCTAAATTGTCACAACACTGTCAATATTGGCTTGGTTCAAATTTAGCTTATACACCTCTCTGTCACGAAAAATCCTTCGCCATTCAAACAGTGAGTGGGTGTGGTTTTGTTCACCTCAAATCGTTAAGAAGGCAAGGTTGTGAACAGGGCCGATTGTCCATCATGTCCAAACTGTTTGTTTCATTTTCTCACTCCGCGTCGTTTGGGCCAAAAGTTGTAGGCTACAACTGTGAGATGAGCAACTTGACAGATATGTTTATAAGACAAGTAGCTCAATGCATCATGTGAATGTGAAGGATGTGTACCTTTTTTATGCTTCGTCAAAGAGAGGAGACGAAACCATTCACCAATTTCCATCCATTTGTTGTCCCTCCACTGACAAACATATCTGACAGAACATAGCTTCTCGGTTAAAATCCCAAACCCAACACATGTGCCTGTCATCTTCATTCCATATTTCATAGTTCTATATATACAGTCTTCGGTTCAGACAGTTGAGTTGAGCCTCAGTAAGCCTCGAAGTCGTTCTTGGCTCCCAAAGAAAACAAGCCCAAACCCAAAGTCTTATGTTTGTTTCATTGTCTAAGAATGAAGGTCCGCTATGGATTATGCATCGTATTGTTGTTCTTTGTTGGGTGTGTTTATTCTACAGACAAAGATGTCAAAATGGATGGAAAGTGCGTGGAAGTAGATCTGGCGGCCCTGGTGAGCTTCAAATCTCACATCGTCAAAGACAAATCTGAGATCTTCAATTCATGGAGCGGGAACCATTGTTGCGTCGGTTGGGAAGGTGTGGAATGTGATTTTCAGAATAGGTGCATCGTGAAGCTGGAGCTGCAGAACCACGAATTGAGTAACGAAACCATGTACATGCACGGAACCCTGTCTCCCTCCTTGGGAAACCTCACTTTCCTCCAAGTCCTGGTAATCAATGGATTCAAGGATATCAAGGGAACAATTTCGGCCACCATCGGAAATCTCTCTCATCTCAAGCAGCTCTATCTTGAGAACAATAATCTCTCCGGCCTAATTCCTCCGTCTGTTGGAAAATTAGCATTGCTCGAGACGCATTCTGTCAATGGAAACCATCTCACCGTCCAAATTCCTAATTCCATAGACAAACTCCAGCGCTTAATACAGCTCAATCTGGCTAAAAATCGCCTGACGGGCCGGAAAGGGAAATGAAAAACTTATGGCAATGTCCAATTAACACTAGACTCATAAATGTAAATTAAGTGTCTGCTAATTATTAGTAACAATGATGACCAACCCATCCATTTCCATCATAACAATCCAATAGAGATTGGAAATTTAACAACAGTAACATCCACGATGAACTTGGGTTTGAGGAAAAAATTGACCTAGATCAGAGCCAAGTCGTGGCTACCAAGCTGAGGTCGCCTTGGGCTATCAATGGCTGCCCACAGAAGTGGGGAGCCCTGAGCCCCGAGCCCCTCCCTCAACCGTTGTTTCTTTCCGTAAGCTTTTGGCCGCCCATGGCAAGAAGCCTCCCGCTGCTGCTATGCCCAGCTTTGTCAAACAACTTGATTCGATCCCCGAAATCGACCTGCCCCCGAACCACCCTATGCGCGTAGCAGTGTCCTTGTGAGAGTGTGGGCTGGTTGGACATTTTATGGGACTCTGGCCCTCAACTAGGACCACAGATAACTGGATTCAAAGGAACTGCCATCCTCTAATTCAGAACAACGTAACATGCTATGCAGTGGGAAGAGGTTATTTTATCTTCGAATTCATCTCTAAAGCAGATTGGGACCTAATATTCAAAAATGGGCCATTCTTCATGGGAACCCAAGGGATCTATTTGAACCGCTAGAACCCTAGCTTTGATCCGGAGTCGGAAGTACCCAAGGAAGTCTCGGTTTGGGTCAGACTCCCAAATCTACCAATCCACTGTTGGAACACCTCCTCGCTCCTCGCAATCGGAAATGGACTCGGACAATACATTGATAGGGCAGATCCAAAGGATCAATACTCCTACGCCCACATTTGTGTGGAAGTAAACCTAGAGGTGGGCCTTCCAGAGGCAATCAAGCTAAAGGTGGAAGATTGGCAGCATTACCAAAAGCTTGACTACGAACAATTGTCGTTCAACTGTAGGGGGTGCCACAAATACGGCCACTTTCATAGAAACTGCCCGAAAGATATTAACAAGGACAAAGACATAAACGAAGGCTGGCAACAGGTGAGAAGAGGGAGAGCCTCCTCAAAGGAAAAGGGCCCAAGACCTGAAAAGACCATCTAGACACAACCAGTGGAGCAAGGAATCAATGCAGAAACAGGACACAGTGGAATGGTGACCGACTCAGAGAAGATAAAGGAAGTAGTAGAGGTAGTCCCTCAGCATACCCCCGCAGCAGACTTGGAACAACAGAATCCTATCCCGGAAACGAGAGAAGTCTCAATGCAAGAAAGGGCGAAGGAACAAGGACAAAACTCAAAAGAACCTAGTAAAGATCTAGAGGTGAAGGAAGGCGAGGTATCCTCCAACAGTAATAGTGAGGAAGATAGTGGCACTGACATCACTCCAAAAAAACTAAGCAGAGGCAGGAAAACAAAGAAAGCGGAAAGAGAAAAGGAGACCTACAGAGATGTCCTGAGTGGATCACATCCAACCATCAGACAGTTGATCAATTTCAGACAAACCAGAAAACAATCCAGGGGCCCCCAAGGAGCCCACAACTCCCCCCCAGGTAATCAATGAAAATAACCTCTTGGAATTGCAGGGGTTTCGGTAGTATGACTAAGGAAGAGGTGCTCAAAGACATCATCAAATCCTCAAACTCTGAGATCCTTCTAATCCAAGAAACCAAGATGGAAGGACAAGACTTCCTTAGAAAAGAAAAAGCTAGATGGAACATCAGCAAAGGAATCGCAGAAAATACAAGAGGTGCCTCAGGCAGACTGGGCACACTCTGGAACTCAAAGAAGTACAATCTCATCAAGCATGAAGCATGCAAACACTGGATCTTCACCGATATTATCCACCTGCAAACCGGATGTCAGGTAAGCCTTTTTAATCTCTATGTGCCTTCCCTATTCGTGGATAAGAAAATCTGTTAGGAGACCTTAACGGACTTCCTGCATCAAAATGAGTTGGAAAACATCATCCTTGGGGGGGATCTTAATCTAACCCTCGCAGCAACTGAGAAAAAAGGAGGCTCAATTGTTCGAGACCCAGCAAGGGAATGGGTAGAGGATATAAGGTCTACCTGGGAATTGGAGGATATAAATCCATCTAAAGGGAAGTACACTTGGTCCAATAAGAGGGTGGAACCGGGGCACATTGCAGCAAGGTTAGACAGGTTCCTAGCCCAAAGCACCTTCATGATTATGGGCCTCACAGTTTCTTCTACCATCCTCCCGCATAGTGTGTCAAACCATAAGCCAATTACCCTGGACATGTCCTTTGAAAACAATCTAGGTCCGATCCCCTTCAAATTCAACCCAAAATGGATCTAGGAGGTTGGCTATCCAGCCCTGGTCTCCAGAACCTGGAATGGAATTGTGAAAGGCTCCCCCTTCTTTATTTGGGAAGAAAAGCTCAGAAGACTAAAGGCAGCATTAAAATCCTGGGCAAAAACCCTCTCAAGCCCCATAGTTGACCATCAAGAAGTGCAAAGGTAGCTTGAAATCCACCATCTCGGAATGGAAGACTTGGAAGCCACCCAAGAAAACCTACAGCAAGAGGCAAAGCTGCAAAAGAATTGGCACCAAGCCTGCAGAGAGAAATAAAAGTACTAGCAGCAAAAGTCTAGGTGCCTCTGGCTAGAAGTTGGGGATAAGAATACTAGCTTCTTCCACAAGCAAGAAGAGGCTCAGAAGCAATTCAAGAATGCAACGGAAATCCAGATCCACGACCAGATCATAATTGATTTTGAAGGTATCAAATCGGCATCTATACAAACCTTTGAATCCCTTTACACAGAGACTCGAAATGTTTTCATAGACCCTACCTCTTATCGCTTGGCTCTAATACAAACCTATGTTCATGGAGATGTCAACAACAAACTAACCAAGAAGGTTGATCAGCAAGAAATAAAAGAGGCCTTAGATCAAATGCAACCAGACAAAGCTCCTGGCCACGATGGCTTTACAGGCAGATTCTACCAACATAGCTGGGACACCATCAAGTTAGACCTCACCAAGCTTATCAAGAAATCCCAGTCCTATGTCAAAATAGGAGGAGGAACAAACTCATCCTTTCTGGTGTTGATTCCAAAAGAAAGAGGTGCATTCAGTTTTGACAGGTTCTGTCCTAACTCCCTCTGCAACACCAACTACAAAA